>CACRXP010000099.1:406033-430773 GCA_902702965.1 Spirometra erinaceieuropaei
CGTTTGTCCTAATTTAGTGAAGCCATCTTATGACTACGCCGCATGTTTTTGAAGAAAATCAAGACCTCACACTTACTGCTGGGCCCTAAACTAATAAAATCTGCATTTTTCGCTTATCCAGGTTGTTATATCCAAGGATCTTTTGACGGTGATTTTGTTTCTTTTTGGAACATTGAGCAGACATCACCCCTTTGTCAAGGCAACAGTGGCCTTCTTGGCCTCTTCTCAGCCAGATTGTTTGTTTTTATCAATTTAGAGCGCACCTTGTAGTTATTTATTTTGTCATTTCACCATTGAGCCAGTCTGAGGTCCTTTCCAAACAACCCACTTTGGCGTGTGTCTTTCTTTTTTTGGCTTTATCCCCAAAAATTGTCCTCATATTTTACATGATAAATGCACGAAGTAGCCTTGTTTGCCAGAATGCATTTTATCAAGGCATCCGGACAATCTCGTTGATTTCGTTAGTTATTTGTAGCGTTTTGTATGCCTACTCCGTGCTATTATTTTTGCTTCCAGGAAGCAGGATGACAATATTGCACCATTGCGGATCCAGGTGGACTCCTTGGCCGCAGAATATTCGGTAATCTACTTTATCATATTATTCTCATTTGTCTTCTGTGTACTTCACCTACCTACCTGGCGCACTTGAAGGTCAGCTCTCCGGTGAAGATTTTATATGTAGTTTGTTCGTTTTTTAAGCATGCTTGCTGTGCCCTTCGGTACCCTAATGTTCATCTGACAAGTCTAGCTTGCAGTCCGATGTCCAGGAGGGACCGAAGACAGGTCGACTGTTTAACAGAATAGGTATCCCCTTTGTTCGCGACTTGCTGAGCTTAGAAACGCCTTTTCGTAGGCATGACAAAGCACCGTAATAACATCTGCCTCTTACACAGACACGAGCACAGTGCTCCAACGATGCAACGGAAAGTACTTTCTGCCGGCAAAAGAAGTTAGAACATTCCCTCGGCGCAGGCTATGCGAAATAAACTCACACGGCCTGAAAAGGCGTACTGTAGGTAGGGACCGAACCACCGACCGCCCAAATAAAGAATTGGTGGGCCGCTTTGCGTGGGTACAAATTCCCCTTATCTGACCAAGCGTCTGCCAAATGAATACCTGGTCAAAATAGTACATACATCGTAAGTTTCCTACCTCCTTTTCGGATCTGCTGTTTAACCAGCAGGGTTAGAACTGGACTGTAGTCGAACTAGAGGATGTCACGTATTCGTTGCCTGAAGACAGTTTCTTGGACTGACTTCCCATGATCGCAGCCGAGAGGCGAACGATAACTGAAGATTACAACAGGACGGACGACTCTATTGCATTGTCATTGCAGCGCTACTTGGTGGGCGAATTGGTAGAGGTGCGTTTGGATTTGGCCGTTCCCCGGACTCTCGCAACTGCTTAGATACAAACAGTCTGTTAGCCTGGTTACGCCCGCTCAAAGCAAAGACACCTTATCACCACAGACTGCCTCCGTTCGCATCCACTCCCATACCTGCTCCGCCGGGTAATTAATTAAACATACACAAATTGATGAGTGAACACGTGCCGATGTGGTTTTTAAAAAGAGAAGCATGAATGATAAGTCCGTCATCTTCACATATCTTATAGATGCTGACGATCAGGTGGACCCCATGGAGGCTTTTTAAGTGATCTGTCAAGTGCCGGCAACCTGTTATAGGAGCACCCGCTTTCGACAGCGGAGACAGCAATCGTCAGGCTGCACATGCCGGTACTTTGTGCAGAGCCTGTGGTTGCCATGACCCAAAGTCAACTAGGCGAATAGCGCGGAGTAGATCGAATTAAGCAAATTTCCCTCGGCCGAATTATCCATTCCCGCCATTATATTTTTCTTCGTTGTCAACGAACTGTGGGAGCCCCCACTGACTGCATTTCATCCGCCAACGTACCCTCCCTATTGACGTAATGAAAATTTTTTAAAGTGTACCTGCGTTTGTCAACTAGTCTTCTAAAGTTTGTTTGACATAAGGTCTTTGGACCTTTTCGAGATACACAGACTAGGATTGTCCCGCTTTCATGCTAGCTAGTCTCTCTAACTTTGCGTATTTTCCTTTGTATTATCATAGACTCACGAGAACGTGTGCCTTTTCATCTTGCTTCTAGCTTTCACCCTCAAAGGCGGATTCTGTGTGGGTCGACCGTCGATGGTTAACTCGTTTTTCCACATTTTCTGACCCGGGACCAGTCAACAATGAGGACTTCCTTTGCAGTCATGGCTACTTCAAGCCCATGCTATGGGAACACAGAGATGAATATGTCTGCCAGATTCCTGTGAAAATTTGGAATCTTCTTATTGAACGGTAAGAACGGGCTTCTTTACGAAATGTTTGCGTGTAATTGACTGTTGAGGCGTGGGAGAAGGAAGGAAGATCCAGATCGATCTATTTCGAATCAGTTGCCTAGTCTCCTCATTGTGAACAACCGAACTCGCTTACTCTCGTGGTTGCCAACTGACGTGACAATTCGGCCCTACTCAGGACTGGGGGCCCGGCTATATCTTCCTAGTATGTCGTCAATGACACTCCTCCTTGTCCGAGATACCGTCTGAACGAAGCATGGTGCACGAGGAATTTGGCTCCGGGCCGTGTATGCCACAATCAAACGCTCTATTAAACTCTGTCAGCCGTTGGGTCCACGCCAATCGCCAATCATCTTGATTTTGGCGCAGTAGTAATGGATAACGTAGATGCTGTGCAGCTCTACCGCACTATAAGTTGACAATCGGGTATGAGGCCCCATCTAGTCTTTACTCCCATGTGGAATAGCTACTTATGTCAATTCGGTAGGCCTAAATTAATCCCCTTCCTTTCACCCCTTCCCCTCACGGCTTGCCACTAAGGTTAGGAGGCTAGGGTTTCGGTTAAGGATTCGAAGTTAGGCTAAGGCTTTAAACACAGGTTTAGAGCTGCTGGGTGGGCTATTAACCTTGTCAAATTCGGCTATATCTTCAGACGTAGCCGTCGCGGGAGTCGGATTTAACAATGCATTCTTCATACTTTCTCCTTTAATGTGATTAGTCATCACGTTCCTGCATCAGTTCGCCTGGAATATCTAATGAATGCCCTGTGCTGTCATGTTCCCCTCTGTTTACAGCTCTTAATTTCCAGTATTTGAAATTACGCGCCTACGTTTTGCCCATTATTGGTGGATTTAAACAAGCAAGTGGCTTAGGTGTACGTTTTCTCACTTTTGCTCCCCGAAAGCAGCTATCGGTTAGTTTCGTATAGCCCACCCATACAACTCCTATAACCACTGTTTCCGTATTACAGGAGTCCGTGTCTCCCCTTTTCTCGGTGGGACCACATACCGGATCTTCACTCATTATAAATAAATACACACACAAGTTGCCACCATGCTCTCTGCCGACAGTAATGGCCTCCGTCGTTCGTGATAAGCCAACTGTCGTCATTGTCTGTTGTAGCTTCTTGACTTAAGAACAGCCAGAAATAGCGCTTGCCACTTTCTCCTTTTGTCTGGAGGACTTTCTTAACTCTGGCAGCCTGGGATGTCCAACCTCTTTTTTATGACTTAATGGCTAATTAGCCGAAGAAGAGAACCATTTTAACCACTCCCGAGCTCACCGGGTGCAATGCAGACATCCGCGGCCTTACCGGCACACGTTTTGATGAACAGAAACATCTGGAAGAAGAACAGGCTATACTCACCTTTAAGGTGGTCGTCCTAGAAAAGCACGGCAGGCCTCCAGAACCGCCTTCGTTATTGAAAGTGAAATCATCGGCCTGCTGCCATTTTTACCCCACACTAAAGCAAGAATTCATTTATCCCAGTGATGCTTCAATTCTTTGGTAACAAAGTCGTCATAACCATCAGCGCCGTGCCCTGGTAATGACAAGCTCATATGTTTCCAAAGACAGGTTCTACGTGGACCTGCACTCCTTTCTCGCGTCTGTGTCAAGGACGAAAGAGTCGCCTATTCTACTTGACTTAAATTACGAACAGGCACCGATCACCGTTTGGCAGGGAGTACTATGTTGTCACGGTCTAGGGAGCAGCAATAGGAACGGACTTCTGCCGCTTATGACATACTCACAGCATTGTCTTGCCGTTGCAAACACCGTCTTTTTTCTCCATTTCGAGCAAAAAAACCACGTCAATATTAACTTCTGGACTACCTGTTCGTCCGAAAGCAGGACTACCATGATGCGCCGGCGACAAAAGCAGTGTGTACTGTAAAATGCTGGGCTAACCACCTCGTTGACGACCTGGAGGGAAGACAACATCGAAGAAACTGAGCACTGCGGTACTGGGCTACGTTGAACGCAGGCAGAATCTCACGAGTTGTATTAGGACTAGTCTGGATCAGCGCTTATCTTCAAAACCAATCATGCCTTCGGTCGGCTTTAACACAGGTTCTCGGGGAACTTCTTCATAACAATGAAAACCAAGCACGTGGAAAGCAAAAGTGAAGGGATCAAACTATGCTCCGCACGTAGTCGACTGACACACTCAACATCATTACAATGCTGGTGGATGTCCAGCCGGGATGTGTCAGCTACTTCTTAAGAATACCTGGTGATCGGCAGCGGAAGTGGTCCTTCGTGTTAATCAAGCTGACTTGCCTACTTCTTTGGAGTCTGTGATTTTAATGCTCCTAACGTACAATCTCCTCGCATCGCCGCCTGCCCAAACTCCATCCTTTGACCTGCCCTGCAAAATTATCCACCTAGAATTACTGCTTCCCACCCACTAACAACAGCCAAGACCACAACACTCCAATCTGCCCCAATCGTTAACGCACTTATAGTTTGTAAAAATCTACTCAAACATATCTCTACATCGCATTTCACACGATCCACCGAAGGCCTTCATTCATCACTTATTCACACATGTTTCTATTGAGTATAGGCTGCTCCGCTCTTGCGCTAAGCCGAAGCGGGGACCGCATTGGCTTAGGATGTGCGTTAGTCGAGCTGCGCTGAGTTAGCTTGCGTTCTTTCCTAATCCAATTAATGCGTTTTACGCATATTAATGCAGCCACCCTGCCAATTTTCTTCAGTAATTGGCCGACAGGTTCGGACAAGCCACCGATGCATGCGGGAGGTAGTAGTAGTGGTAGTCCTAGTAGTAGTAGTAGTAGTAGTAGTAGTAGTAGTAGTAGTAGTAGTAGTAGTGGTAGTAGTAGTAGTAGTAGTAGTAGTAGTAGTAGTAGTAGTAGTAGTAGTAGTAGTAGTAGTAGTAGTAGTAGTAGTAGTAGTAGTAGTAGTAGTAGTAGTAGTAGTAGTAGTAGTAGTAGTAGTAGTAGTAGTAGTAGTAGTAGTAGTAGTAGTAGTAGTCGCGGCAGTTGTAGGATTACATTTGCGTCGTGCTATACAGCAATGGCTGCAAGTGTAAACCTTAGAGTGTCTTTGTTAACTTTTTGTGATATCCTTACCTAGATTCGGTGGCGGACCGATGGTGCGGACGCTGGAATCATGCGCCACTTGCGAGTCCACACTTCAAGCTCTCAACGAACGCAGGCAGCATGAGAAGGACGCGTATCTGCGGGTAATACAGCCAACTTTTTACGCCCTAAAGCTTGGAATAGTAGCTCAAGTATAAGACTTACATTGGTTTATTTCTTTGCACGTCTTGCAGTAGATGTGTTAACTCATGAGATGTTGACCGAAATTCTGAAATGCGTTTTCGACTCGAAAAGATTGCATACTCTCAAGACAGTTCAGTTTCTTCGGGATGCTGGCTTTTGGACGAACTTCTTTCCGGTCGCCTGAAAAAACTACGCCCTGCAAGGCTATCTAATTAAGTAGCATGAACTTTTACTATTGGTTTTCGATGCTCTTATAAATTCAGATATATTTCAGACAAAACATACATTCATTTTTTTACTCCTTTGGAATAAAATTATGTCGTTAAATTTTATCCTTGAAGGAAAGGTATAATTCGGCTCTAATTCCCGAATAATGTTGAACCCGACCTGTTGTTACACTTACATTCAGGGCTTCCAAACTGCAAGCTGTACATTTTCCGCATACGGAGAATCATGCGGTCCTATATGACATTAAGGGGAAACCGAATGGGGCTCATTAACTTCTGTAGTGGCTTTGAGCCATATTGTAAATTTTACATAAATGAAGCGGTACGAGGTTTTAGGAATAGACACTTCACGGTTTTAAAAAACCTCATGAATAAAAACTTCTTTAAAGTCGGAATGCACTCTTCCTTTAAACATAAAACTCAAAAGAGACTTAATTTTCTCTCAAGTGAGTAAAAGAATGAATATTTAATGCACGCTTTTTGTGAGATATATTTGAATTTATAAGGGCATAGAAAATCAATTAGAAAAATGCATAACACTTAAGTCGATATTTTTACAGTGTAGTTTTTCCAGGCGACCGGAAAGAAGTTCGTCCAAAGCCGGCATTCCGAAGTAACTGAAATATCTTGGGGGTATACTGCACGGTAATTAATCATACAACCCTACTTAAGTAATCTTTTCGAGTCGAAAACACGTTTCAGAATTTCGATCAACACTTCATGAGTTAGCACATCTACTGTGTGTCCTTTACCTTCATATAACGTCTGGGCCACTGCCAGCAGCAAAGAAGACGAAACTTGCTATTTCGACTCTTCTGCGCTAAAACCTTGCTTTGGCATGAACCCCTCCATCCATACTCTGGAGGACGATTCACATGTGTCCCGATGGAGAGAATGTGTCCAACTTTGAGCATTTATTGGTTCCGTTTTCTTTTTGTGCCAGTTAGTACACATCCCTAACCAAGTACTCCCTGCTTTAGTCCGGAGCGGCTCGACTGCGTAACTGTCTTCTCTTCATAGAAAGATACTCCGCAATTGTCTGGTATTTGGTAGATGTTGTGCGGGAATAGCGGCTGACTTTTCATAAAAACACGCTCCTTTTCACTGCTGCCATAAAGGCCTTAGCATTCTTTGTCATTCTGGTTCTACATTTTTTAAAAAAAATTGTACTTGCTGAGTGCAAAGTGTGGATATGGTATGCGACTTAGTCGCTAATGTACGTGGAGGGGCCTTAACTGATACACCCCTTTTGGTCATTTATTCCAAGGGTTGTTTTGTCCGAGATAGCAGCAAATCTTTAAATTGCACTTTATTCAAACAAAATGAACATTTTAATTTGTTACGGCAAAAATACTCTTATTGCCCTTATTAATGACTAATGCCGAAAAATAATGAAAATCTCACCAAAGGAAATCATAATTTCAAATAATTACAGATGGTTCATTAGGTAAAACATTCTATAATGTGTGAGAAAACTCCATGAGTGTTTAGTCCGAGGATCATACGGAAATCCCTCAGACTAAACGTCCAGAACAGAATGGTCTAATCTGGTAGGATAGAATGCGGATGTTCAGTTTTTACTTGGAACCTTTACAGGCAGTCATGTGACATCAAACAATCAATAATTGGTCTGTATTAGCAGTCGGGGTCTAGAGGGTGCAACTGACGGGCGACGGATACTTCAGTCTTCTTAAACCCTTTCGAAAATTTTTCTCATTTCTCAATCTTTTGATTTCCTCATGGAATCTGTTTTTGATCTCCTACTGATTATCTTGTCTCGGGCGACCATGATTTCACCATAGTTCGTTTGGTGTCGTCCATAGTGTTTCATATATCTTTTCCAAGGATTACTAGTACAAGCCCATGAAGCTGTATTTTGCTCGTGAGACGTGAAAACAACGCATATCGGACTAAAACTTATGCATGCATCAGAGAGGCAGGGTCTGGTTGAGAGCAGATTTTACAAAACACGCAAATTTTCCGAAAACTCTTTCGCTATTGTGCGCATTCGTGAATTGTTTCTTGGCTTCCAACTGCACTGTACCCTAACCTGCATTCCTTCTTCTCTCGTCTAGCTTCCCCGTCTTCAGGGCGCACCCAAGTATGTCATCAGCGCAAAATGGTTGGATTCGTGGATCAACTTTGTGGAAGGTCATCAAATCAGTGAGTGTTGCTAGGTCTTTCCTCAACCCACCGCCTGTTCAGTAACGAGATACTTGGGCATGTGCTGTCGCGTCCCGTTGCCTATTTTCACTGTGGCGTAACACATCGTTTTCTTTTATCGGCAACGATCGGGTGAAGGACCCCAAGCACACACACACGCACACGAACAGACAAAGGTGCCTGTCTTACGGGCAAGGTGGCAATATAGTTTTTACGGGCTGCGCCTATGTATGCATAGAGGAATGACAAAGTAAGTATATATAATTGGTAAATTAGTTTTTCAAAAATTAGTTGACATATAACAACCGAAATTAAGCAGGACAATTAAAAAGTAAACATTAGGTGTCCACAACGATCGCCTATCAACACTCTGAGCTGAGGTGATTGTAGATAATGCACCAGACCGCCTATAACAGACGACACAGCATTTTTCGGTGAAACACCAAACCAAAATAATCGTGCCGGACCAAAACCCCCTTAGATAAGTTAGGTAGGTCTTCTTTGTACGCTAGAGCTGCTTGGGGTCCTTCACCCGACCCTTACCCGTTTATTTCCCGAGCTGCCCATGCCTCGGGAGGGGCAGTGGTGAACCTCGCCGCATGTGACGGTCGAACTACCGTTTGGGCCGCCACCGTTGTTGGGCAGGAAATATGCACCTATGGTGGAGGGTTTGAACTGATCTCGATTATGTGAGGCGGGCTCGAATGGGGTTTGGAATTGTGGTGCAAGCCGGGACCGTGTATGCGTCCAGGTTTCGTGATGCTGCGCCGAAAGTCCCGCCTACTGTACCGCACGCTGGAGTAGCAGACGCTTCAGAAGTAGACGGGTCGTTGTCCCTCTGTTGGTGGATCGGCCTCCGACTGATCCCGAGATATTTTACTGAATCCTTCAAGCTATCCTCGTGCGGTTAGGATTTCCGTGTAGCGATGGCTTGCAAAAGCATTCTGATCGGTACAGGCTGTTTTGTTCCGCCCCGAGTAGCTTAAATCCTGAACTTCTGTCTTTCCATCCCCCCGCTCTTGTAGACCGACAGACCTTGCAATATTTTAACAATAAAACTTAGTTGATTGGTATATATGTATGTCTTTTTGAACTTAGAGCAGTCTATTGTTGTCTCCTTGCCGATTTAGTATGTTTTTTTTTTCTAGTAAATGATATGCTCCGTCTTTATACTTCGACTGAAGCTAAGTTCTCTTATTTAAGATCCTCCTGGCCCTATTGCCAATTCGGATGTTTTGGAGCTCGTGCCCTCGTTGGACCCAAAATGTCCCCCTGTCTACCAATGGCGTCGAGGTTCTGCCTACGAACTTATCCCTATTGGATGGTGGAACTTATTATTTGAGATTTATGGCGGCGGGCCGGTCTGTGTAGTCCCTAACGCGCCCTCATCTCCGTCGACTGAAGCCCTGGAGGATGAAAACGAGTCAGACGAAGAAGTTGACGACAACGATAAGGAGGAGGAAGAGAAATCAGAGGATCAGGAGGAGGATGTTGGGCCACAGGCAGATTCATTTGGGCAATCGTCAGGTACACATTTAGCGACGTCAACAGCCTTGCTGAAGGAGGACGAGAAAGAGGAAGATGATGGGGGAGCTTGGCATCGCCCTCATATGGGAGAGGAGGACGTCATTATGCCTGGGGCAAATCAGTCAAGCACTGAGCACCCAGAACTCATGGAGGTCGATACAGCCTCGTTTTTGTATAATGACGAGGAAGACACCGATGATGCCCAGTCCCCTGACTTCCTTTCATCCAAAGATGAACTCACTTCCGACGCCACCGTCACCAGCCCGCTCTTATCCTCCTCGTTCGGATACCCGTTGGTGAGAATCCTTTTTTGGTCAAAACCAAAGTATAGTTTTTCTCTTTCACTGTAAAGTGTACGGGATGATGAGAGATCCCTACACCTCTCTCGTCAAGGGCTAAAATATTACGACGAAAAAATCCTCCGAACACTACGGTCAAAGGAGAAGAAAAAGCGCATCTTTCCTGGTCGTTGATCCCGACAAGTAGCGCAGCCTTCCACACTCCGTCAATAATGCGTCATGAATTTATCCGAACCAACAACAAATTCGGTTCATTGAATGGCATTAAAATAGCCAGGCCCCTGTGTTAAAGTAGCAATTTTCTCATGGGTGAACATAATGGGAAGGCGGTGGCTCACTTTGGGGAGCCTGTCTACGGTTCTCTGTTCAATTGAAAGTTCGGCGACAGTATCATATGTGGCCCCGCCTAGTCGTTATACTTCAAACGTGCCTACTTATTTCGCTTACAGTAGGTGGGCTAACTCATGAGATGTCGGCCGAACTTTCGAAATGCGTTCTCGTTTCGAACAGATTAATTAAGTATGCTTGTAACAATAATCATCGTCCAGCATAATTCTATAATGAGCTAGTTATCTCAGGATGCCTTCTTTCAAACAAACTTATTTCCGACTGCATGCAAGATCTATACTCTGCAAAAATGACTACTCAAGTAGTAGTCATTTTTCTCGTTGATTTTCAGTGCCCTTAAAAGTTCAATCATATTTCATGAAAAACATGCATGAAAATATTCATTCTTTTATTTATTCGGTAGAAAATTACGTCTTCTTTCAATTTTATACTTGGAGTATAATTCGATTTCAAAAAGTTTCTAATTGTGAGATTTTTTAATACCGTGAAATGGTCGTTCACAAAACGTTATGTATCCGCATTTACCAATGTGGCTTGTAAAGTTAACAATATTACTCAAATCCACTGCTTAATTTTATGAACCCCATACGTTCTCCTATTAATACCGTAGAGAAATGTACGGTTTTCCGTACACAGAAAATATACGGCTTGTAGCTTTGTAACCCTGAATGCAAGTATAACAGAAGGTTTGGTTCAGATTTATTAGGGAATTAGAAAAGTTTTTGACAAAACTTAATTATACTGCCCCTTCGAGTATGAAATTGAAAGAAGACGTAATTCTCTACCGAATAAGTAAAAGATTAAATATTTGTATGCATGTTCTCCATTAAATATAATTAAATTTTTAAGACCATGAAAAATCAATGGGAAAATTGCATGCTACCTAAGTAGTCATTTTTTGCAGTGTGTACTTCTTGCTTGCAGTCGGAAATTAGTTCATTTGAAAGAAGGCACCCTGAAGTAACTGGATCATTATGGAATTATGCTGCATGATGATTAGTTTTACAACCATACTTAATTAATCTTTTCGAAACGAGAACGCATTTCGAAATTTCGGTTGACATTTCATGAGTTAGCCTACCTACTGTAGGTATGTTTTATTATGGTTTGCCTGGCAGTGGATTGCATAAGGCGTTATGCGGTAAAAGGGTTTAACTGACCCACTACTTTAGCCTAGCAATTGGCCCACATGTTAAGCCAACATCGACAAGGTTAAAGTTAGATTTAAGGGTTAAGATAAGGGTTACTGCTAGTTCCAAGTGTTAAGGTTGGCGTTGGGTCTCAGGTACACGTTAGCATTAAGGTTAGGGTTAGGGGCCTAATGTTACGTTTAAGGTTTGCAGACTTCCTTGATTCCGTTTTATCAGTGGAGGCACACTCGATACCGTTTCTGGATGGTTCCTCTGGTAAAAAACGCCTATGTCACCCCTTGCGGTTTTGTGGTGTTCTTTTAACCTTTCAGGTAAGAAGGTGGCTCACTACGATTCGCTATTTCGGACCCACTAAATGAGCTTTATGTGCATCCAGGACGGCGTAGTCTCCCCTAAAAATAAAAATTCAACTAGACGTACTTAGGGAGGCGTAAGTGGCAGCTACCTGAGCATCACGTTCCCTATGGCATTCAGAGGTGGCGCCTAGTTTCCGCCATCAACTTGACCAATAATGGGTGAGCACCGACTTCTGTGTGGTGGGCAGATCGGTCGTGAACAGGACCTAACAACCACGGCTCACAGCGTAGGTTTGGTGGGATCCTTTTGTTGGGGCCGCTCCAGCCTGGACACGAGCGCCACCATTATGAGGGTAAGCCTCAGAGAGATGCATAAAGTCTGTTCGGTAAACTTCCTCACCAAAACAGTGGCCGGACACAGGGTATCCACACTAGCACGTTTGGTAGGGTGCTGAGTTTTGTCCGGGAAGATATTAGAAATATCACGAAACTGTTTCATCACTTTCCATTTTCACTCAGCGTGATCGTTGTAATTATCTTGATTACGCTGTATCCACTGTCTAAAATGTATTGTGCAACTCTGTTTGCTTTTCTCCCACCGGCCAAGACTCACTCTGGGGCTCCACCATCCTACAGACTGCCGTCTCAAGGCTCATCCGTGTCTCTCCCTGCGCCCGACTTAAACCCAGTCCCGACTCCTGTTACGCATACAGCCACCACTGTTCATGAAATGGGCTTGCGCTCGTTAACTCCAACCCTACTGGAGAGGAGTCGTCTACCTCTGGGTGATCACAAATTCTCTCTGACTAACAATACAGACGCGCACGCGGAGGCGAAGGTCATCCTACCCCCTAACGCCAGTGGTGATTGTGATGACCTTCACAGATCAAAGCGGCTGGACAGTGTTGTAGTCCTATCTCAACCGTTCTGTGTCCAGGAGCGCACCTTTACGCCTCAGCCGGCCAATGGCTACTCAGCGATTGCCAGATCGTCCAACAGCCGTCTCTCGGAGAGTATTTAACGCCGATTGTGGGGTTTCCTTCCCCACTTATCCCACATATGCTTGGCAGAGAAGCTTATGTATCACGTATCCGTTTCTTCGGGCAATGCACCAGTTTCCCAGCTGTGTTCATGCCGTCACTCTGACCTCAAGATTCTCTGTCGTTTCATTTCATTATATCATTTATTTGATTTGCTATTTTGTTTCTTACAGATGCCTTTGTGTCACTTTTAATGTTGAATGCGTTAAAGGATTTTCTTTCTTCTCTCCCTTGCATACCTTCACTAATTGCTGGTTCCGTTGGTGGGCGGCAATATTGCCTACAACGACGATCGTCTAAGAGCCTGTCGGACAAACACTGATATAAACTGACATCTCAGCATGCATGCCAAGTTTGAAATGAAAGTCACGGCCTTTTTCCTCTGGGTGACGAGGCTGATCGGTGTGCCTCTATCCGTATGCGAATTAATGCGTCAAGGATCTGGACTGTGACCAATTAATGCGGAAGCCCTAGGGGACTGGCTCGGTTGTGTTGCCGACCCATCACTTCAGTCCCGCTGTGGATAGTCTGCGAGATGTGTTTGGGCCGGGGTAGGAATGACTGGCTGATGAGGAGTAGCTGCCGAGTTCCCTCTCCCGAAGCCTGTCAACGACCCTTACACTTCATGATCTCGATAAAAACCATCGGGGTCTCAACTGCACTGGCTGTTTCAGGCTGTGCGACTACTCGACCAGTGGGGTGAGTTTTCTGCACGGCCGCCATGTTGGTAGGCTGGGAACCGCCGTGTACGTGAACACTCACCTAACATACGTTTGTGCACTGGTATCCTCCCGGGAGGACGAGTTGCCCGCTGGCCTAACCGTTGTCTACCCGGCGTGTTCGCAGTTGGCGAATAGTGAAACAGCCTTCAGCAAAGATTAGATGTGAAATAAGCGGGGTCTCGAGTCCGGCAAATGAGTAGTCCCGAACCACTGGCGGCCCTGCTACCAAGGCACGGGGGCAGAGGTCTAGCGCGTTGACCGCCCTATAAAACGCCGCAATGTCCGATGACGGCACCGTGGTATGCCGACCGTGAGCCGCCGTTGAATTAGTTTGCTTGCCACCGCCGCCTAGTGGTTTGGTTATTGAGCCAAACTTAAGTATTACAATCCATGTTACGGCATTGACGTGCTCTGCGACCCTGATTCAGTGGTGAAGACGAATAGCCATTTAATCAGGAACGGAATCTTCGTGTCGGTTGTTGAAATTTGCGAACGTTCATAGACTGGTACCCGAGGTTTGACGGGGCGCAGTCCTCGTCAGTACAGTGTGGATGCCTGCTGCCTGTCGGAATCCCCTTCTCATGTGCTCTGGCAATAAAAGTACCTGGGAGTCAACTTCCGCTCCACCCTGTGCACCAGCGGCCCGTCCGACTCTTTGGTAGGCAGGGCGTAGCGATCACCCTCTTGCAATAAACGAACCACGGAGCTGCTCGCCTGGGAAACAGTCAATAATTGCATGGCTTGTATGAGATTAAAGGGCCACTTTACGAACATTTCCGTCGTCTCCGTGTACGCCCCGATCATGGCGGCTTTTTCGGTGGGCGTGTGATCTATTTCCGTTACTCGTCACCGGGACTCACGATGGACCGAAGCGAACTCAGCGGCGAAATCAACAGCAGAGAGCCGTCGGTTGTTGGCAGCCATGGCGAATCCTCAAATGCAATCCGGCCCATGGATCCACGCCCATCCCTGGATATGGTTCCGCTGGGCCTCGTCTCAGTCACACAGAGACCGGATTCGCCGGAGAGGGGCAACGTCGATGTGGTCTATGCCTTGGTAGTTCTCGCAATTTGACATATCGCCCTCCTAGAAAACATGCAAAGAGATGACGGAACTCCAGTTCTCAGGAGCGATCTCATATCTCTTCATAGATTGTCTACACCAAATTTGTAAATTCCAGTGGAAATATTGTCCTCTCCGGACGCCTATTTGTTTTGTAGCCCCAGATTGCATCAGCGCTTTTCCCTCGGATAGCGAGAGTATCAAATGATACTGGAGAGGGATAAAACTCTGCTCCAAAGGAAAGCGAGAATGTGGTGGGTTGCTCACCAAATTTGGGGAGGCTCACGAAGTGCACATGCCAGTGTTCGATCTTGGCCGAGTTGTCAGCAAGCTTCGTCAAGACATGGAAGTGGTTCTTGGGTCTTCGATAATCGTTCTCTGTCGCCGGAGAAGAGCTGTCCAGATCCGCCGCCACAGATCGTCACGTGTGGATAGGTACAACACGTTACATCATCGAGACCAGTTAGATTGGCCACTATCAGTCATATCTAGTACAAGAAAGCGCGAACTCTATTCAGCGATTCACTCACTGCATTAGTGCGATCTTCATTTCGAGTCGCAGGCGTGGGACCATTGTCTCTTCTTAAATAGTGGCCAACAAAAACTCACAGTAACAAGTCAAAGGGGACGGTGTCCATTGAGAAGGGGTAGTCCTGGCGGGAATCAGCGCACAGAAAAATTCTCAAAACCTCACAAGGAATCGTCCGAAATGTTATGACAAACCAGAGCCTTTCTTCAAAATAGACTGAACTGTTTTATCCGTTAGTAAAGGTGTAGTCTCGGGCAAATTACAGACTTTAACGACATCAACAGGGTTAGAACCACTGCTTATTTTAGTGACCGCCTTCGCCGACATGAAAGACTCAGACCTTCGATTAACAAAACAGATCTAGACAGGTTCGTCATGGTACAGTCAGAAAAACTGCTTTCAATTGGCACATCTGTAGTTATGCCTCATCTAGCAGACCTCCTTGATTTTGCGAGCTCCCCCTCTCCACGCGTGATGATCTATGGCAGTGCACCTGGAGAGCTCGATCCGTTTTCTTAACCTACTGCCACGGTGACCGAATTTCGAGAATTCAAGAACCACTCCCAACGTCTTGTCGAACTGTTTAGAGTTAGGTTTGGAGTTGGCCTCCTCTTCGACGTCGCCCGGTTGGCAGCGATGTCGGATTGAGGGTAGCAACACCAAGCTTATGAAGCGGTCATTGCAGAACGTACCATAATCGTCTCAGCCACCTTTTTGCATCGCCTGGGATACTCTCACGACGTTTTGGCAACTAGCACGGACTGTCTCATTTGAGAGAAAGTCTGTATACTTCACTCGAAGCATTGTCGTCAGGCGGCAGTGGCCGTCCGCTGCTGGTAGCCACGAAGAAATTCAGGAATGCGCGACAGTGCGGATATCCGGTCCACGCATCCACTTTCAGCATGGAACCCAGCTCGGCCGGATATCATGCACAAGTCACATGCACACATTGAAATGGCCTGAGAATAACAACGGCGAAGAACCCCGCGGCAACGCTGAGTAGGCTTATGTCGTGGTACTTCTTGCACTTAGACTTATTTCTCTTCCTGAAGACAGGCCCCAGGATGTCATGACCCAGGCACAAGACACTACCTCACCTCTTCACGCTTGCTCAATCACCCCTGGAGCGCGGACGCCAAAGTATCCGCACAAGAATCACAGACTTCGGTGGGAACTCCATCCTCCTAGAGTGCCCTTATCGTGCAGCGCCTAAATATTACGCAGACCTATTCCTGAATTGGGTCACACCAGACTACATAAAGTGGAGAGGGACAAAACTCTACCACAGTAAGTGAACGCATGCTGGGTTATTCATCATTGTGGAAGTGCTCGAAGTTCCCATTGGTCGAGCTGTCAGCGGTAAAGTCGCCATTCTCATCCCGAGCACATTCACTCAGTACAGAGAGCTTGCCACTAAACTGACGGATAATTTGGTAGAGTTTTCGAGTGTCACTTACGTTTGAGACCTGCTCCATGGAGCGGTAGGATTGACTTATGCGGACGTCCAAACAGGACATGGGAACAGGAACCCCTTACTATGCGGGGGGCTTTGGACCAACTTCCAATGAAATTAGGATTGGGTTGAAGATAAGGATGAGGGTCAAGTTAAGAACTAAGTTTAAGGTGAGATTTAAAGTTGACGGTAACACAAGTTTATGGTTAAGTTAGGAGTTAATGTTAACTGTAGAATTAAGGTTTAGGAAAGGGTTATGGCCAAGATAAAGGTAACGGTCAGTTTTATATTAGGGTTATTCTTGAGGATAGGATACGGGGATATTTCGCCCTGTCTAAAATTATGCAAAAGTCCACCTTTATTACTTGGGTGGTCGTTCCTATTTCCATGTCCTGTTTAGACATCCACATAAGTCACTCCCGCCCATGGAGGTCGTTGTTTTAGCCAAATATTTTTTGCCGGCCATCCCTAACCGTATTTACTGTCATTTCCGGAGATTGCGTATAGAGGTCTCGTTGCGGGACCTGGTTCGAGTCGTCTGGTCAGAAAACTTCAAGGTTCTTCCGCTGACTCAGTCACTGATGAGCAGCTTGGTGAATCCAAGATTTTCTTAACTGCCTCATTTACTGATGAATTCAATGTCAACCGCTGACTACTTCCTTTCCCCTCGACCGCGGTCGTACTGTGAAACTGTGTTAGACTCCCACAGTTTTGCGACATGAAGTGATCTTGCACGTGATATTTCTGGTGCAGAGGAGAGGTGAACACTCGGGCGCTTGCGAATGAGAACATGATTTGACCTCTGTGCGTTACCAGTTTCGGCACCACGCGTCGATCTGCAATCGTGAACCCAGGTGCGGAACTTTGAGCCAACTGGATTGTAGTCGACATGACTGAACATATGGCCCCCTAATGAATACCAAGTCAGCGTGTGTGGTAATTCTGGAAGCACGTGTTGGTGACAAACAGTCAGCTCTGATCACTAAAGTTCTGCACTGCTTCACCATTGTCGCGTCGAGTGCAAAAACGAAATCGGCCAGCTAAGGCGGCCGTTTAAAGAGTCGCCGGGTCCAGGCCGTGGCAACAATCAGCAGAGCACGTCGATGTGGTCTTGTAACTTACTCCTGCAGCCGTGAAGAGGAGATATGTTTACCGCGCTGTTTAACAGCTCATGATATGCGGCTGTCGATCTGCGTCCTCTATTCCTATTCCGTTTCTACGATTCAGGTATTTTCAGTACTTTTTTGTGTCTTAACTGGCCCCTAGTGTTTTTCACGCAAAGTGGATTTCCCTCATCCGGCTCTAGGTCCTCTTTTTTTTGAATTCTGTAAACATATTTTAAGACAAACCATTAACCGCTACGCAGACGGGTGTGAAATCCTACGCTATGTAATTTATCCCTCAGAACACTATCTTGTTTGAACACTATGGAGCCCGCGTCAGGTTAGATTTGCTTTCATCTTCTTATTTCTATTCACATCTTGGCTTTAGTATGCTCTTGAACACTGATTCTGACTTAAATTGTTCCAACTGCCCAGGTGTTCACTATCCTCCTTACCTTAAATTCCCAAGGTTGTATGGGAAATTGCTTTTGAAACTCCGCCCCGGACAGCGTGATGGGAAACATCAGTCTTGGGACGATATAGACCTTGTGACCCAATGTCCTCCGGCACATTTTGGGTTCGGTCGCTCTATGTCCATGCAATCCTTGGGGTCTCAACTTTCAAAAGCGTTTTGTGATATTTCCGCTAAAGGCGATTTGGCTAGATCGCAGTTGGTGGCCAGGCCCCGTATTACAGGTGGCTGGGGGTTTGTTTACTGGAGCTATTTTGTGGGGCTCCATAATCAAATCTGACCCATTTGGATTCCGTTTTATGTTTGAGGCTGGGATTAGGGAACCAACTAATGGTTTCTGATTTTCGGATTAGGGTTATACCTTTAGGCTTAGGTTTTCGGGTTACGGTTAGGATTTGAGCGTACGAATAGGTTTCAGTATTACGGTTGGGTTTCTCAGTTACGACCATGTCTAAGGGCTACCATTACGTTTACGATTTCGGTTAGGGTTAGGGTTGCCGTTAGGGTTAACGGTTAACGTTTAAGGTTGAGTTTAGGCTTAGGGTTAAGGTCGCCGTCCGCTTCCCCATTCCTGGCTACGAACTGCGATCTAGCCGGCGATTTATTTTATGTTGTTCTTATCTGCGCTGTTTTTTGAATCACAGTAGGGAGAGCTCGGTGGGCGTCTCTTCCAACGGACCGCGAAAAATATTGACCGCTGGCTACAGGGCATGAGCTCGTAGTTCAATTTTCAACCTAATGCGTGTTGGCGACCTGTCCTTTATCCCAGAAGTTCTTGTAAATTATCATGCGTTAGCCCACTGAAGATGCGGAGATGTCGCCACGGGTGCTCGCCGACCAGAAGGATTAAAACGACGCCGAAAGGACACGTTGAAGAATTCTCTGAAACCAGCGCATATCAACCCAGAGACCTGGGGGCATCTAGCCCACAAGAGACCAGCCTGGAGAAGAAAAGTGAAGACTAGCGCAGCCATCTACGAAGCAAACCGGATCACAGCAGCCAAAGCCAAAAGGGCTGCTCGCAAGTCATAAATGCCTCGACTCCTAAATTCCAACAGTCAGCCACTTCCAAGATTCCCGCACTGCCAACGCACATTCCGCGTGAGCCGGCCTCGTAGGACATCCTCGGACGCAATGCACCGACAACCCGGAAACATTAATTTCCTCTCCCACTTACACTCCTACCATCATGCCTGCGCAAACCCCGCGACTGCGACCATTCCCGTCAACGGTGGCCAGACTGCCGATGTCCCGTCGCCATCGATCTCGGGCATAATTCGCTCTATCCCTACCCCTGGGCCCATTACAGCGACCAGCTCCGTCAACACCATGGCATCTCGCAGTCTCCCCATCGATGGGACGACATCTGACGGCCCCGTCATCTACTACCATCACCATCAAAATCCCCACGTCCAGCCATGCGGATTCGGTCCCAGTCCCTCCTTATTATAGTCGCACATTCACCTCCCACATTGGCCTAGTCGGTTATTTGCCAATCCATCACACAGGGGCTGGCGAACGCACAACGACTCACCTGGACTGGACTTCAAGTCTCGACTGAACCAGCACCCGGGATTGAGGGTAGCACTGGCTGATAATGGCAAATAAACCAGAAGTGGCCATTCCAGTGTCTCTAGTATTTTTCGATAACAGTCTTGCATAAAAGGGTATTTGGGACTTTTACACGCGCAGATGTGCCGCCTCCGATGGCTCCTTCTCCCTTGCATCAGCTGAGGCTCGTGACGCCTGGTCGTCCGATAGCCCTGCAGACTAATCTCGTCGGATATATTCAGCTAACCTCAGACAGAACCAGGCGTGAGGCCCTGCCCTACACCTTTGCATGTGAACCCAACCGGTCTCATCAGTTCGAATAAGGGCAAGGTCAAATCATTCCCCCCGCGCACAATGCCTCCCCACAAATTGAGATTGTTAATTAATTAGTCAGCTCCGCCTTTTGCTGCCGCCACGGTTGTATAGATCTTATTAGCAGTAACCAATTATGCGGCTGAACTGCGCCCTTCAGCTTGATTGCATGTTGTCTGGTATGGAAGAGGGAGTTCGGCACATCTGTTTAGTGATACAAGACGAATGCCCACGTCCTGATTGGCTCGCGCAGAGGCTTGTTTGCGCCTCGTAGCAAAATTGCGGGTGCAATCTGGCTGCAGAGGGTGAGCAGGCACAAGTGCTAGTGTCCCCTTGTGTTCGCACAATTCGATCTCCAGTTTTTACCCAAATCTGACATATACAATTGCAGTCATTACGGGAAATACGGTAGTGGGCACTCGGACTGACTGACTTCTTTGGTCGTATACTGTGTAAGCACCAGTCAGAGTGAGGTGCCAACTTGTAGGTCGCGGACGATACGTTCTGTGACCTAGCGAAGCCCTTGAGGTAAGACAGGACATGCCATATCCGTGGCTATGGTTAGTCTGCCTCCAGGAGGGTTCTCAGACATCTGGTAGTAAAGGCTCGGGAATAGCTTGTGCCTCTGGATTATTCTTACAGACACATGGTCTTGTCCATTTCTGCCTCCTAAGTGCAAACGTGCCCACGTATTCTGCCTCCCACGGTCTTTTGGTGCGCTGCTGGGTTGTTACCGTAAAAACTAATGATCTTGGTATATTCGTGGCCTTATTGTATACAGTTGCTTTCAGCTCGCCGACACTGTAGCATTTTTCCCCATTTTCCGTCCCATTTCACCTGCTTGTGGTGCATGCTCTGAGATCGGTGGCTTTCCACTGGTAGCCTCTCTGTGGCGTGAAGAGCCTTTCCGACTAGCCCGTGGGTACGAGTGACGATTTACTTAGAGATCTACAACCGGAATAGACATCCACGTTTGCTCCTTTCCTGTTGCCTTTAGACATTCCGATTATAACTTTTTTCCACAAAGTTGGTCGGCATTTTGAAGTTTGTTGCTTAGTCAGTAGAAACGGGCTAAAAATTCTTGTCAAATCCCAAAATTTCGCTTTTTTTCTGGCAGCGGTGCTTAATTTTCGGTAGAGGTGCATAATACATGCCACAGAATCGGACCTAGCCGCCGACCTTTCCTATTTGAATATTTGACCAAACGGCTTATTGTCAGTTGATTTTCTAAGTGGATAAGTCCAAGGGTAGGAAATTGGGTGTCAAATTGTATTTCAGCGTTTGCAGTGATAACTGTAGGAAATTAGTTTGCATTTCCCGTTGCGTCCTTTTCTCAGTGGAATTTGTTCCGGTACTTGGAGCACTTGATCTTGGGTATGTCGGAGCTTCAGCTGTAGATTGGCTAGTTTCCCTTTGATCGCTACTTCCGTATAAACATGTGCCCCAACGTTTTTACTGTCTAGGTGAGCTTCCATCGTATTGGATGCATGCGAGTCGGGAAAATAATATTCTATGCAAGCCTTGTGTGTTCCGGTACGAGAACTGCTGCAATACACTTGACCTTCGCCTTTGTAAACGCGAAAGAACAGAGGAAGTAGACGCGATCCCCGGAGCATGTGTCTTATTGGACCGACGTTGCAGATTCTTATTCACATTTATCCTCAGAAACAAAATCATCTAAGGTAGTGCAAAACCGTACCCTAATCTGATTCGGTCTCTGGTGACGGATTCGAGTGTGAAGTCGAAACGTCAGACGACTAAAAAAACTTGTTCTAGCGGTCGCTTCTACTTCTTCCCGACTCACCCCTTAACTTCTATCGCCAACTAGACAAGCTTTTGGACACGTCAAAACATCAGACGATGTATGCCAAGGTTCCCATTTGTTACCTGACTGTTAATTTGATATGAATGAGTCTCAGCTTCCAGGCCTAAAGGAGGAACTATTCTGACTCAGTATTTCTAACAGCCGTTGCGTTATGCAGTTGGTAGACTGTGTTTATTAACTGCTGATATTCATTTGGAAAACATTGCTGACAACAGCACATTAGGGAAAGGATCTGCAGGGTAAGGTTTTCTAAAATGTCGCTACGAACTTGCTTTGCACATAACTTGCGTCTGCGGTTAAATGGTAGGCGCTAAACAGACATTCTGCACCACTGCAAGTTTGAATAAAAATCTGACGTTAATGGAATTGGCGAGAATAGACTTTGACTTGCGTAAACGGAATTGCCAGCACGATTAGTCTGGAGTCTGCAAATCCCGCTGCAAAACTCTTTCTGACCTAATAGCCATCCATCACTGCATTGTGTTTAAGTTTGACAGATGGACTGGAGTTGTTGTTGTCTTTTTTGATTAGACATTTACGTCGTAGGCAGTGAATGAGATGGGAAAGAGGTCGTCAGCGGTCATTCAGCAAATTGAACAAATTTTTCTAGGAAAAGTGAGTGCAGTGCAGTCCAGCAGACGGAGGCAAAATATACCCACAATCACGGACGCCGTGTCTCTATGCCACGCACTGGCCTCCTGTTAAGTCCGAGTATGTACATGCTCTGGGGACTAGTGTACTACTAAGTGCTAACCGCTGTGGCTTGGAAGGCTGCCAACTGTCGACGAAACTCAGACCTTGTAGCTTTTTAATTTCCTTAGAAATTAACAGCGAACTTGGAGTAGATCAGTATATTTAAGGTTTATATGCTCAGACCTAAGTCTTCCAATTTTTTAAATTGGAGTATCTACCAGAAAGAAGACAGGGGATGCTGGGGGACCCAATGACGAACCGAACCCTTCGCAGCTGTGTCATGTAGCGGTGAAATCTCGGCGAAACACGCGTGTATGGGCTTCTGGCTAGTACCTATGCTGTTAGTATGGAATCAACTTACCCTAAAGTATGCTACCAGCTGCCTGTCTGCAGTTAATGAATATTACGCGGTTATCTGCTGTGGCTGATGGGTTTCGGCCCAAATATTCATATATAAAAACTTTGGTCTGTGCCTATAGACCTTAAATATACTGATCTACTCCAAGTTCGCAGTTAATTTCTAAGGAAATTAAAAAGCCACAATTTTGAAATTGAAGTATCTACCAGAAAGCAGGCAGGGAATGCTGAGGGACCCACTGACGAGCTGAACCCCTCGCAGCTGTGTCATGCAGCGGCAGAATATCGGTGCAACACGCGTATATGGGCTTTTGGCTAGTACCTGTGTTGTCAGTATGGAATCGCCTTACCCTAGAGGAACTCAGCTCATAGTGTGCTTGTGTGGAGTGGCCAAGTGGGAGTCTGAAAGTCAGGCTGCAATGACTACTTTTTAATGTGGCCTTTACGGCACTCTCACGCATGTGAGATGTATGCCGCCCCCCCCCCCGCCTTTTTTGTGAAATCCTGGTGTTTGTGTTTGGGGGTCAAGTCGTTTATGGGACACGCGCAGATGAGTTCACCAGTTTTGTCAGCCACTGCACCCATTCCTCGCATCAGACAGCTGACTGCTGGGACAGTGGCTGGGGCCTGGGAATGGGGAGTAAAAATGAGGTCGACGGTCTTAGCGCATACTCCTCACTAGAAACAGCCTGACGCGTCTGAGACTATTACGGGGCGCTAAAAACCGTGACTTGGAGGGTCGCCAACTGACGGGATAACTCGGTCTTCGCAGTCAGTCCACTGTGTGTTTGGGTGTAGTGGCCGACTGGTGAAATGAGAGTCCTTTTAATGTGGCCTCTTCGGCTCGGATCCCACTGCTGTGACTTTTATATGTTATTAAGAGTAAGCTCCGACCAAGGATTCGTAGCAACTGCGAGGGTTCCCGAATAAAAGACCAGAAAACCAACCTGAAGAGGCCTCCTAACTAAAACTAAACTGAACGATGACAATTGACCTAATTCGATTTGCAGGTTGTTGTGGCCAATTAGGCGGTCGCACTCAAGCGTAGAATTGCTTTTCAGTCTCAGGACGCCTAAACTTTGGAGTTGAAGTGGCCTCGTCCAAACCGTGCAGTAAGCTATCATTTCGTATTTCTGTTGCAGCCTCTTAGTGTTAAAGGAACTCGCACGAAGGCACCGGATTACCCATTAGGTCGGCTTCAAACCAGTCTCTACAAGATGTGCAAACCATTTTCGCCTCAGTTTAAAAATATTTCATACCGAATTGCCCGCGATGACAATTTTGAAGCAGAAGTGAACGAACCCAAAGAAATATTCAGAGAAGTTACCAGTTTAACTTCTTGTTGCAACAACTGTCAGGATTTCCCACTCCAGTTTGTGTGTCCTTGGCCCGCTATAGCAAAATCATTGGTCGTTAAGCTGCCAGAAGAAGGAAGATTTTAAATTATATCAGTCCGGAAACGTCCCGATGAAACCGTATAGCAAAGAACTTCACCTTCAGTTTAGGCAGACATTTGTTGTGCGGATATGGCGATGTGAGACAGTTCGATAAGGTGGTGTGTGCGTTTAACGCGGAGAGGAAGTCAAGACTCGAAGACTTTACTCAAAGTTCGCATATAAATTCCATTGTTTGGAATTTCAGCACCTTACTTCGTTGTCTTCTCCCACGTCTTACCCCCATACCTTTGAAAACTAGTCAGGTTTTTTCGGGCTTCTCTTCTTATATTTGTTTTATGTTGCCACTGTTAGGCATGAATTTATTGTGACTCTTTCGACGCATGCAGAGAAACATGTCGGGCAGTTTTGCCAGTTCATAAGCCTCACCGAAACGCCGTGTTTGATGGTCAGACGCGTCCTCGAGCGGAAACTTGTGCCCGCAGGTCAGTTTGCAGCGAGTCCATGTTGTTTTACTAATCAGCAGTATCGGTTATGCCCTTCGGCGGTTGGACTGCCGTTACACCATCAAATTAAACCCGCACCGACAGGCTACACGTTAAGCTGCCTCCTCTGAAAAGTAGCCTTTCTGGCGAATTAGAGCGCTC
>CACRXP010000099.1:440294-474449 GCA_902702965.1 Spirometra erinaceieuropaei
GGGCTGTGTATGCAAGACGAAGATGGTAGAGAAAGTCTGAACGTCATTCGCTTTTTGCGTACACGAGCGAAGCCTCGTATACGCAAAAAAGCCTTTCGGTTTTCTTAGCATTAATAAATAGCACTGACTGCTCCTGTCGTTCCTGTGTCATTGCAAACGCCGTGGAACCGTGGTTAAGTACGCGGTACAGCTACTCGTCTTGTGGTGCATTTTCTCAATGAACAGTCGATCCTCAAAGTACATTTTGCTCAGTCCTTCCACTCTCTCCCCCCTCATACAGCTCACAATGTACAAGAAAATAACTACTTTCCTAGGTTTACACCTGTTGTCGCCGTAGCCGCTGTTGAATACTTTTGCTGTACCTACAAGAGGTGGATGAAATTATGCCCAAGTCTGCTCACTTATTTCTCATTCTGTCTAAATCCGTTTTCCGGAACTCTCCACACCCTGTGCTAATCCGAAAGGTCAGTTACATGTTTGGCTGCCAGGACGGGTCAATACGTTTAGGCAGACTTCAGTTGGTGATTAGGAAAGTATATTATGAGTACCACTTTCAAAGTGGTCGTATTAATTGGTCTTCAGTGCTCCTATACGTTAACACTACACGCACCAAAAAAATCACTGAGATTGTGTAAAAGCCTGTCATAAATGATGGACATGGCCGTCGAAATTTCTAGGTAGCCTTTAGCAAGCATCGACGACCTACAAGTTGATGAAGGTGACACGGACTTAACAAAACTTTGGTGCCAGCAACGCTCAACACGATCCTGAGGAGTAACAATAAATATCACATACTTTGGCGGTCTGTCAGACTTACTAAGACAGCATGCAAAGTACAGGATATTATCGCACGGTTCGCAAGTTTCCAGTTCGCCGTCACGATTTATTTGCGTAAAGCAAAAGTAGTAAGAGCTAAAAAGTAAAAAAAGGCTTGTTATTCACACGCTTTTTCGCCTAAGCAAACCTTTTGCTGCATGTTTTGTCATTTGGAAATCCCATAGCAATGTCCCTGAACCTTACCCCATCATCCGTCTTGGGCTTTGACGTGTGAGACCTCGTCTGACCTTGAGTCTAATTACAGTAAAAAACGACCTCATGTTCCAACAAAGTGTCTGCCTGAAAGGACACTTGGAGTTACGCCCATAAAAACGTGCGCGACCGACATAGCCTGTCATGCCACATACAACCACGTCCTAGCCCCACGTCCTCCATCCAGGGGAATGTCTGAGAAGCAGACTCCAGTCTGCCGTTCATGGGCGAAGCCGTGACCAAGGCTCCAGTCACCGGAACGTACGTCAAAACTTTGTCGGCTATAATCAAAAATGTCTGTATGTATAGCACTTATTTCAGGTAAGTGCACATACATAAAAGTGCATTTTTTCACCCGAAGGTTGCCTGCACAAACGAACTTCGAGCCAAAGTTGGCATTGTTAAAGACAGACTGCGAGAAACTCGTCTACCAAAACAAGAAAGGCAAAATTCAAGGCTTTAAATAGAGTAAGTGACCGATCTCATGAAATGTTGGCTGAGATTCTGAAATGCGTTTTCGTTTAGGAAGGATTACTTAGGCGCGGTTGTAATACTAATTATCTTACGGCATAGTCCTATAATATTTCGGACTCGGCAGGATGTCAGCTTTTGAATGCATTGATTTTTCATCTCCCATAGAAACCGTATTGGGCAAACAGTGACTATTTAAGTAACATGCACTTTTCGAATTGATTTTCGATGGTTTGGTAAATTTGAATGTATTTTATAGGAACAACAAGCAAAAACATGTTTTCTTTCAGTCGTCTGATAGAAAATAATGTCATCTTTATATTCTATGCCCAAAGAAGGAGTATAATTAAGTTTTCAAAAAGTTTCTGATTATGAGATGCCTTAAGACTGTGAAATGTCCACTCATAAAACATCGTACCTGTCCGTTTAACACTGTATATCGTGAAATGTAATACATGGTCCTCATCCATTGCCAAATTTTATAGACTCTATATGGTATTTGTTTAACGGCATAGAATAATATGTTATTTTCTTCACGCGAAACGCGTGCGCTCTGTAGACTGAGAGCCCTGACCGCTACTGTAACGACTGATTATGCTTCAAATTATTCGGAAAGCAGAAACCTTTTTTAAAACCTAATTATATTCCTTCTTCGAGCACAAAATATAAAATCAATGTGAAAAATGCAAGCTACGTAAGCAGTTACTTTTTACCAGGTATGGTTTCTGCAGGTCGGAAAGGAGTGCGTGTGAAGACCGACTGTAGGATTATGCTGTAAGATAATCAGTATTAGAATGGCGCCTAAGTAAGCCTTCTTAATCGAACACACATTTCAGAATTTCGGCCAACATTTCATGAGATCGGTCACACACTGTAAGTCACCACTTACCAAAGCATTTTCTTGACTATTGATCTTCCCGATAATTTCATATTATATTAGAATACTCTTCAGTATACGAAAGAACGGACACCTTAAAGCATATCAATGAGCTAGTGTTGAGCACTGTGACTGGTGGCCTGCTAAAATCATAAAACAAATAGTATGCTTGACAATATCGCATACTGTTTTGACCAGTGCATTGAAAGTCGTTTTGTTTAGACTGATTCTAAGTAAATTTCTTCTCCTTCAGAAGATGTTGCAAGTTTCAAAAAAGATCCTAACTTGGCGGGATCATATGAGAAGATTCATTTGACCAAATTGTGAAAAACTCGGCGGACTCGGTGGGATACGAACTCATAAAAGCAAGGTTAAGTCTTCATTACGGCAAACGTTCTAACCCCCTGCGTTACGAGGCATCACTGAGTTTAATTGCCAAATCAAACATCCGATTTTTTCTCAAAATAATCTGAATGAAGAACCACTAAATCTTGTCTTGGGTTGAAAGAATTTGTCCTCTATTTGCTTGACCTCAAAGATACCTGGCTTTTGCCAGGGAGTTACTGAATTTGTTACAGCAGTTAGAAGGCCGTCGTTGAACGCAATTAAATATAAGTGATTAAAAAATCGTCAGTCGACATACGTTTCCTCGCTTCAAGTTATATACATAGCAGTACTCCTTGGATGTCCCCACATTTGGATTTTTTCCCTTGTCCACTGTGGTCGGTAAATTGCTTACCTGACAACGGTAGGTCGAAGGACCTCACTTAACAGTCGGTAAACTTTGAATCGCGTCATACGGCAACGATCGTAATGGGGATTTTACGGGTGGGACAGCGCGCGGGGCAGTAAACTGACGAAATTCAGGAAAATGCAGCAGTTTTTGGATTCCTGCCGAAAGTCTTATCGTAAGCTCTCGTGTGGCAGCGGAAATGAGCGCGTTAATCAAAAAATAAACAAAAAGCAAATTGACAACTGTAGGGTGAAGGACCCCACCTAATTGCCAGTAGCCTATGGATCATGCCATATGCGGTTTTATCTCGGCATCCATTTTCAGGCCGTCGCAGGCATTACGCTGCTAACAGCAATTACTTTCCATGACCTCTAACCTTCCTCAAACTCCATCATTTTTTAAAATTTGCTATTTGTTTATTTTTCAACTAACGTACTCAGTTCTGTCGCCACACTAAAGCGTACGACAAGACCCTTGGCAGAAATCCAAACCACTTTTGTCAGCTTGTTGTCTGGCGTGCCGCCACACCCGTAAAATCCCCATTACCGCCATCCCCGTATGCCACGATCCTCAGTCTACCAACAGTTATGTGGGGTCCTTAACCCTACTGTTGCCAGCAAATTTTTAAAATATAATGGAGTTTGAGTAAGGCTCGAGGCCATGGGAAGTAATTGCTGTTGGCGGTGTAATGCCTACAACGGTCTGCAAATGGATGCCGAGATAAAACCCTATATGACACGATCCACAGTCTGCTGATAGTTAAGCGAGGTCCTTCACCCTACCGTTGCCACTTATCTTTGACCAAATTCACAACAGGAAGTTCTACTTATGCTCCAGTCACTGTCAAAAGACAAAGCCAGACTGTTGGTTGCGGAGTTTGGCAACGGTATAGAGAAGGACCCCGCTTAACTGTCAGTAGACCGTGGATCGTGCCATACGGGATTTATGGTGAAGTGAGTTTTATGAGTGGACCAGCGCGATAGATGGTAAGCTGACTAAATGAAAGAAGACACGGAAATTGCCTGGATTTATGCCGAAAGTCTTATTCTACGCTAGTGTATGACAACGGAAATGAGAGCAGTAATTAAACAATAAACAAAAAGTAAATTTCACAAAATAACTGATCTTGAGTTAAGGTGTGAAGTCGTAGGAATTAATCGTTGTTGGCAGTGTAATTATTGCAAAAGCCTGCAAATGTATGCCAAGACAAAACCCCATATGATACGATCCACAGTCCGCTGACAGTTAAGTGCGGTCCTTCTCTATACCGTTGTCCGGAGTTCTTATCCCCGAAGTGTATGCAATTTCCCGTGGCGCATTTACAGTGCGTGACCGATCTCATGAAATGTTAGCAAAAATTCTGGAATGCGTTTCCGAATAGGATGGATTACTTAAGTGGGGTTGTTATACCGATTATCATGCAGCACAACCCTATAACATTTCGGACTCGGCAGGATGTCAGCTTTTGAATGCACTTCTTTTCGACTTCCTGCAGAAACCACACTCGATAAAATAATGACTACTTAAGTAGCATGCATTTTTCCTATTGATTTTCTATGGTTTTATAAATTCAAATATATTTTAAAGAAAACATGTACAAAATATGCTTTCTTTTGCTTGCTTGAAAGGAAATTACATTGCCTTCATCTTTTATGCCCGATGAAAGTGTGTATTTAGGATTTTAAAAAGTTTCTAATTATGATATTTTAAGACCGTGCGATGTCCGTGCATGTTCGTCATGCTCCTCATGAAATATACAACACAGTCCGGATCCGTTGCAAAATTTCATAAACTCTCTGTGGTATCTTCTTAAAAGCGGAGAAGAATATATGATTTTCCTCACGCAGAAAGCATGCACCTTGTAGACTGAAATTGGTAAACGCTGATGCAATAAGCAGATCAGGCTGAAAATTATTCGGGAATTGGGAAACTTTTTTAAAACCTAAATATACAATTTCTTCGGACATAAAATATGAAGACAATGTAATTTCCTTTCAAGTAAGCAAAAGAAAGCATATTTTGTACATGTTTTCTATAAAATATATTTGAATTTATAAGACCATCGAAAATCGATAGGAAAAATGCATGCTACTTAAGTAGTCATTATTTTATCGAGTGTGATTTCTGCAGGAAGTCGAAAAGAACTGCATTCAAAAGCCGACCTCCTGGCGAATCCGAAATGTTATAGGGTTATGTTGCATGATAATCAGTATAACAACCCCACTTAAGTAATCCTTCCTAATCGGAAACGCATTCCAGAACTTTTGTTAACATTTCATGAGATCGGTCACGCACTGTATCCTGTTTACTTTAACAGTTGGGACTCATCGTGCATTCGGACCGTACAATCGGACGAAACCATGGTCTCTTTCGATATGACGTCGTTATTCACATCCATCTCAGCAAACTTTGCTTGCGAAGGCTTGCGCAAGAGACTTGAGGAGGCGTACGACGCGACTCAGAATGCACTCAAAACTGAACACCTCATGAGGTTGTTTGAATTCTGCCAACAAACTTTCTTCACTTTTGCTGGAGCCACCCATGAACAGATTAAGGGAACTCCAATGGGCTCACCGGTATCCGGTTTAGTGGCAAAACTGGTCCTACAGGAGTTAGAAAAAATTGCCTTCATGCAACATGAGCCGGCATTTGGCGCCCTTACGTAGACGACACGTTTGTTATGGTAAGGAAGGACATGCTACAACATTTCCACAACCTGCTCGCGCAATCTTTTCTGATAAAAAATTCATGAGGGAAGAAGAAAAGGGACAGCAGTTGCCCTTCCTGGATGTGCACGTCAGACAAAACCCCTAACGGTGAACTTGAAACGACGGTTTGTAGGAAGGCAACAAACACCACACGGCTTTTCAGTTCTCACAGCAACCACCCGATGGCTCACAAATAAAGCTGTGTGAAGACGCTCTTCAAACGGATCCAAACTCATTGCAGCAAACCGGAGGAAAAAGCACGTGAGGCCCGTTATCTCCTCGACCAGTTTGTGCAAAATGATAATCTGAGAGCATTCATAAATAGCTGCCTACGTGGTCGTTCCGAGACGACTCAAACATCAACACCAACGATATGGCATTCTCCGTCATACATCAAGGACGTTTCCAAAGCGACCGAGCGCGTTGCTGCGGTGCTAGGTGTTGGAATTGCACGCCGCCCAAAGCCACCATGCGCAACAGGGTCATGAAGATCAAAGACCGGTTAAATCCTGAAGAGAAATCTGGAGTGGTGTACCGCAACCCGTGTCAAAACTGTCCTTGTAACCACACAGGCCAGACTGGACGCATGCGCGGATCGCGCATACACGAACATAAGCTGGCTGCACGACGGGGCGACGCATTATCGTAAGTGGCCGCTCACACCTACGAAATGGGTCATGAGTTTAACTTGGCAGCCACCAAAATAGTCGCCCACGCCAGAAACAAAACAGGCCGAGAATTGACTGAAGCCTGGGCCTCGGACGAGAACTCAGTCAATTGATTTATCGATCTGGCGCCGGCCTACAGAACCCTGCGTAGTCACCTCCAGCCTTGAGCCGGCGGTCGATTATTGGCCTACGCGTCCTATAACTGTTGCTTGTTCTGTTGCTGCTACGAGCTCTGACGATGGACTCCTGCGCGAGTCCGAAAGCTCAGAACAATAAACAAAATGTTCCGGTGCTCGAAACCTCTTCTTCATCACTGGACTACTCTCTTGAAATCAGTTATCCAGTCTGGAGGGGAAGCATGGGATTTATCTGAGAATCAAGGATTCCTGCAGCTTCTCTGCATAAGTGGCATGGATGCGGACACCAAGTCAAGCAATGGAATACTTGGCAGAAATTTAGATAAAGGCAGCTACTGACAGGACAGCCGCCGGGCGGACAACCCTCAGTGGACAAAAACGAGGCCGCATAAGGGCTTACATTGAAACCGTAGGTGGAGTTGAGAACTAGAAAGAGGAAAGGGGGGATGAGGTGGAAAGCGCACTAAAAGTAATGAAGCGTGGCAAAACCAGCGAAAACAGGGGATGAAATAAGGATACATCTGATAGGATGTGGACAGTTGACGAAAATGACCATAAGGCATCAACAAGTCCACAAAAGCAAGTACTTTTTGCCCAGTTAAAAGCGACATCAAAGTTCTGATACATGCAGGTAGTAAGTTGTTGTGTGCTACTATGGTGATGACGGACAACCTAGACTGCATACATGAGGTGGATATTTTCTAACTTTGAACTGGACTATATAACCTTAGACCGCCTTCGCTCTCATAGAAAATCAAGACTTTTCTCAGACAATATACATGTAGGAGTCGACGCGACTGCTTCAGATAACTCGTTCCAGGGCTTGATACAACGTTGTGAGGAGCTGGACTGTGTGTTCCATATGCGCACTCGAGGCATTAGCAACTTTCTGGAATGCTCTCGAGGACTGGGCATATAATAAGGATGGTAATACGCTGCCGTTTTTGTTATAACGTGGACAACTGGACCATTTTATACCTCTCTTACGGACCTAAACTAGAAATATAGTGAAACAGCCTATTCGACCTGTTGTGAACTCTTCCCGAAGCCGTCATTTCCCGCAGGAGGCATGGCAATCGCGCTGACAAACTGTATTCGAAGGGTACCTGAGCAAGGGTTGTGTAATGCATCCTCAACAGAACGTTGTATGCATTGATCGATTGTAGTAGGCTGATGGATGATATAATTTCTAGGTTGACGGTTGATCGGTTTGTAGAACGGCTTCGTTGCCCGGTAATTTACGTAGTCTAACTCTGGATTATTTCCAAGGAACTGGGATCTTTGTGTCCATAATGCGATCGCATTGGTTATTCCACTCAGAATCTTGAAGCAAATCTTCCCGTATAGAAACAAGGTCGTCTGTTCGGTTAAAACTGCTAATGCCGTCTACAGACATTAGCAGGCTGCTTAAATGTATCTAGGAAGAGTTATCACTGTAGAATAAAATGAACAGTGGTCCTAGCACAGACCCTGATGGAACTCAGGTGCCTCTCAAACGCGCGCATGGACGGCTCTACGCTGTAGAAAACTCCCAGTCCACGCTATTGGCACTGCCGATTAGACCAAATCCGCGAAACTTCTCAACGAATCACTGGTGGTCACTAGTGTTGAAGGCCTTACTGAGGACTTGAAGCACATTCTTGGCTCCTTCTACACTGATTTGCTTTCTGCTCAGAATGTCGGCAGTAGCTCAGAATTTCGTGAGGCACAGTCTTTCTTTAGGGACGCCATGTTAACTGGCACTCGCAATTTTCTACCATTCGAGGAATTAGCAAAGATCATCACAGATGTCCTTCACTTTAATTTTGCAAACTTCATTGATGAGGATGACTGGGTTTTAGTTTGCAGCCAGAGGACTACCTCCCGCCAGTCTCTGGATAAGATGGCCGTTCTAAAACTGACGTCAAACGCACTACATTGGGGAATAGCTAATAACAAAGGTAGGGCTGGCTGTTCTCGGGACGTTATTAGTGTTCAAGCTCAGGAGAGGCCTCTCTCAGTGACCACTTTTTGTCATTTAAGAAACTGTTGTGGGGATGCAAACGGGTGTATACATTTGGCCGTTTGCATGGTAGGTCTGAGCAAATTGTTATGCAGGCGCGAAAATGATTCCCTTGTCATTCTCTGTGGACAGCTTTGCTTCAGCTTTGGCTGAATGAACCACATAGTTTCCCCTCGCACCTAATCCGACATCCCCCCCCCTCCCGACTCCGAGCGCAGGCTCTACTTCGCATCCTCGTGTACTTATGAAAGCTGGCCGGATAATTTTGCCTTCGATGCTGATACCATAGCTTGTTTGTGTTGGCAGTACGTTTCTGGACCTTCCGGGTATTTCGTGGACGGACGTTCTTGGACTGTTTAGCGATCTTATTGAGTACATGAAAAGCCAAGATAATCATGCACCACTTGATGAGAACCCATGCTGGTTCTGTACGTGGTGTCTCTTCCGAGTTTAAAACTGGCTACTGTAAACTGGAAACCATATTCCCTACAACTGCACTCTTAGTGCGCCGCATTGACTTTATGTACTTGTAATGACGGAGTTTATGCTGAAGATGACCACAATACTAAGGGATATAACAGCATGGTCGCTTTAACTAACGAAAGATATTCAACGAGTAACAAGACCGACATCAGGCCAAACCCCTGTCGCGCCTGTGAGCTCATCGTTCTCACTGACACCCGTAAGGCGAAAAAGTAAGATTACCTGAACGTGTTTTGTCGGAGTCGAATAAATGAGCGTTGTTTATTAATTAGCATCGACTTTAACATAAATAAATAGGTAGAAAGTTGTGAAACGCATGCCAACATGAACGACTGAAATGTTTGGTTAAAATATGGAATATGACAGTTCGACCGTAGCATTTGACGATGTCCACCGTATGCTCCACAACGAGGTGAAGCAGGCACGGTGACTGGCGCGTGATTTAGTTTGCAGTGAATCTGCTTTTGTCTCTGATGATGGGTTTGAGCAGGAATCCGAAACGTCAGGCTACTAAAGCTCCTGTCCCAGAGATCGTGTCTCCTTCTTCAAGACTGCTTCCTGTGACTCGTCTGTTCGCTTCTATTTGTAGTAAATGTAGACTTGGGCAACCTCTACCGCACTCTCTACCTCAGGCGGGGGGAGGGCGCAGGTGGATGGCACGGTCGAGCCCGAGCCTTGGGCCTCCGCACCACACCTCCTGGTCTACATAACAAACAACCAGGTTTTTGACCAACAACGCAGAGAATGGAGGCTGGCACGGCCGAAACCGCATTTAGGCGTGTCACCAACGCCCGGCTCGGATCCCACGGAGTGGGAGTGCCATAAAGGCCACATTAAGAAGGAGCCATTGCAGCCTGACTCTTAAGACCACCAGTCGGTCGCTCCACACAAACATACAACACTGAGCCGACTGCGAGGTCCAAGTCATCCTGTCAGTTGGTAACCTTCCAAGCCACGGCTTTTAGCACACTGTGATAGCTTCAAGCGCGTCAGATTGTTTATAGTGAGGAGGATGAGCTGGCTCTTCGATCTCACTCTTCCTTCCATTCCCAGGCCCCAGTCACTGTGGGTGACACATCTAATGACCTTGCCTGCGCGCGCCACAAGCATGACCTGCCCCCCCCCCCCAAGCACAGGCCCCGGGATTCCACACAACGGGAGTTGAGCGCATACATCTCACAAGCGGCGGGTGCCATAGGTCACTTTCAGGAACCGTTTTAGTCTGGCTCTCGGCCCAGCAGTCCACCACTCAAAACAGACACACATACAAATGGGCAGACAACGTGGCTGAGTTGGGGCGTCAGTCAGCGGCCTTCCAAGCCACAGCGCTTGACGAGCCATGATAGTCTCAGACTCGAATCGCACGTGCAGCATAGGGGCTGCATGGAGACGGAGCCGAGACGCACACTTTCCGCTTGCGTTGGAGGTGGCAATTGGATGCCTGTGGTTGGTGGTAATGTTCTGTGATGTAGGTGGGGGAAGATGTGATGGTGAGGTGTAGCCGGTGGTTGTCTACCGCAGGTTTTCGTGAATGCGCATGTGGCCTAATAGGCCCATGTGGTGGGTGAATATGCAAGCGGAGTGGGAGCAGTTGAGGCGGATGCGTCGGGTGTATTTTGGTGCTCCAGGCACAGGTTCGCCAGTCTCTGTGCGTTGGACCCCCAAGTGACCGGCCAGGCCGATGTGTGGAGTGAAGGTGTGGGAACAGTGTGGGCAGGATAGATCGGTGGTGTCAGGGTCGGTGAATCTGCCGGCGGTGGGAGCAGTGAGCTTCTGTGTGTGGGTCGGGCTAGGCGTGATAGACGCGCAGGATATGCTAGGTGTTCGAGGCTGCGATGAATTCCGCTCTCGTGGATGCGCCTGTGCCCTAGAAGACCCATGCGATGAGTGAACGTGCTGAGGCAGTGTGCACAATAGAGGCGAATGCGGCGAGTGTATGTGGGTGCTCCAGGTACTGGTTTGCCAGCCTCCGTGGGATGCATTCGCAAATGACCGACCAGGACGATGTGTGAGGTGAAGGTGCAATCGCAATAAAGACAGGTATGGATCGAGTCCATATCGGTGGTGGTGGCGGTGGTGAGGATGGTGTCTGCCGGTGTGTCAGGATTAAGTGCAGTGGCGGTGGGTGAAACAGTCGTCGCAGCGGAGGAGGATGACATTGTTGACTGTAGGTGTGGAGGACGAGGCAGATGTGGACGGCGAAACATCGGATAGGGTCGTCCGGGTGCAGAAGTTGATACGAAGGTGTCCAGTGAGACCATTTGGTGCCCGGAACGCCCGTTGGTATCGTGGGCAGGTCGGAAGCGGCTGAGTGTTGGCTGTAAGAGGCGGGAGCAGTAGAGATTTACGAGTTTCGCGTTTGGATTTGGCGGCGGTGATGCGGCTGACTTCGTAGACACCTGCGCCAGTCTTCGCTGCACTCCGCCAGATCGGTCGGCCCCGGGCGAGGTCTTCTTAGTTGGAAAGTATTCAGGATATCCTTGTAGGGACAGAATTGAACCCTTTGTCGGCGGGAACCCGTGACGACATCTCCATCGAAGAGTTGTTTGGGTAACCGCTCGTTTTACATGAGCACCGGATGACCACTCCAGAGCTCGTGCAGTTGTCTCGGCATAGCGTAGATGCTGAGGATTCCCGACCGTTCCGGAACATCCGTATCCTTGATCCGGTCCTGCCACCTCAGTTTCAGTATCCGACGGAGACAGCTGAGGTGGAGGTGGTTGAGTCTCCCCGCCTTTTCGTGTACACTGTCCAGGTCTCCTCTTTATGCAGCAGCATCGGCAGGAGGACCGCCTTGTAATTTTCAGTTTAGTGTTGAGGCAGAGACCGTGGCGATTCCAAACTGTGTTTTGAAGACGACCGAAGACTTGACTGGCCTTGGAAATCCGGCGGGTCACTTCATTGTCGACTTGGTGCTGCGGGAGAGGGTGCTGCCCAGATACGTGAAGTTGTCCACCACTTGCAGTTGAGCGCTGTTCACGTTGATTTGGGATACGGTGTAGGCAGCGGGGGTGGTGGTTGGTGCATGACCATTGCCTTCTCTGCGTTAATGATCAGGCCAAAGTTCACGCAGGCGGCGACGAAGAGATACATGCTCCTTTGCATTTCCCCTCCCGATGTGGTGTTGAGGGCGCAGTCGTCGGCGGAGAGAAGTTCATCGACGGTAGTTAAGGATACACGCGACTGGAAGTGCGTCCGCCTGTGGTTTAGGAGTTGACCGCCCGTCCTGTAGCCGACGCGGATCCCAGGGCGTTCATCCCGGTAGGCGTCCATCAGCATGGCAGATAACATAAGACTGAAGAGGGTAGGCGCGAGGACGCAGCCCTGCTTTACCCCGTTGGTCACTGCGAATGCCTCTGAGACAGCTCCATGGTCCGTGACGCACGCCGTCATGCCATCTTGAAGCTGACGCATCATCTGAGTAAATGGCTAAGAACAGTCAAATTTATTCTTGATTTGCCAGAGCCCTTTGCGATTCACTGAGTCGAAGGCTCTCATAAGATCCACGAAGGTAGAGTAGAGGTGGGTCCCCATCTTCTAACACTTCTCCTGAAGTTGGCGGGCGGCGAAGATCATGTCGGTGGTTTCACAATGACAGCGGAAGCCGCACTGGTTTTCTGACAGGAGACCCTGTTCCAGATGGTTGTTCAGGCGGCTGAGGAGAATGCGAGCGAAGAACTTCCCGACGATGTTCAGCAAGGAGAGGCCTCGGTGGTTGTCGCAGAGCTGGCGGTTATCTTTCCGCTTGTGAGGTGCACGATTGAGGCGGCCTTGAAATCCTGCAGGACTTCTCCCTGACGCCACATCTCCTGGAAGAGCGCCGTCAGATGATCCATGAGTCGGGGGCCACCGTTCTTGTAGACCTTGGCAGGGATCGCGTCCAATCCGGGCGCTTTCCCTCTGGAGAGCTGTTGCACGGACCTGATGGTTTCGCGGAAAGTGGGCGGGAGGTCGAGGTCGGCGTTGGTCTCCACTTGAGGCAGACAAGCAATGGCGGCGTCGGAGATGGGGGAGGGACGGCTGAGGATGCCTCTGAAGTGTTCTGTCCGTCACTGTAGAATTTGTGTCTTCTCAGTGAGTAGGGTAGTTCTGTCGGCGCTGAGAAGAGGAGCGGTGCCTTTAACTGTGGGACCGTAGACAGCCTTGACCGCGGAGAAGAAAATTTTCCATTAATTGCGGGCCGCGTGACCTTGGATCTCCTCGGCCATGCAAGCGGTCCAGCTGTCCTGCATCTCGCGCAGCGACTGTTGCACAAGGCGGCGACAACGGTAGAAGGCTGCTTTGTTGTCGTCGGTGGGGCGGTCGACTTAGGCTGTGTGCAGGAGGTTTTTCTCGGCGAGCAGGTTGCTAATGGCGGCGTCGTTGTCATCGAACCAGTCCTGGTGTTGGCGACGTGCGCGACCGAGGACAGCCAGGACCGTCGATTAGACTGTGTCCTGCAGTGGACACCATCGGTTCCCCGCGGAGGCGGTCACGTCAGCGGCCGCGGCGGCAACGCCTGGAAGGTTGGCCAGCCGTTCGGCTAGCTCGTTGCTGAAATGGAGATGGTGAGCAGGCATCGACTATGAAGCAGTGTTCAACTTACCTGAGGGTCGCTTACCTTGGGGTCTCCTGCGAGGCTGTAGGCGAATCCTCATTTTGGAGATGACGAGGCGATACCCGGTTTACCCGTCGGCATCCGGGATCGCCTTTGTCACCAGCACGTCCTGCTGGTCTCGCCTCCGGACGAGAACATAGTTCAGCAGGTGCCAATGACGCGACCGAGGGTGCATCCAAGTGGCCTTCTCTCGCAACGGGAGGCGGACGTAGGTGTTGGTCAGGTTGAGCCAGTGTTCTGTGCAGGTTCTTAGGGGGAGCATGCCACTGTCATTGGAGTTATTGAGACCATGGGGGCCCAGCGCTCCTCTCCAGGCAGCATGGTCCGTGCCGACGCGAGCGTTGAATTCGCCAAGGACAATCAACTTATCCGCCTTCCGCACAGTCGCCAGGAGTCCGTGCAGTTCCCCGTAGAATTTGCCCCTTGCAACGTCAGTCCTGGTCATCGGGGGGGGGGGAGGGGGAAGGGGGGCATAGACGCTGACGATGGTGGCGATCTTGTCTCCCGGAGAGGTAGACGAGGCTCATCAGGTGATCGTTGATGCCCTGCGGCAGACAGAGCAGTCGTCCCACGATGTAATTCCGGATAGCAAAGGCGACGCCCGCGTCCCGTCGCTTTGCCCTGAGACGACCGCTCCAAAAGAAGGTGTAGTCGGCACCAACCGCCTCCAGTTGACCTTGTTCGGAGAAGCGGGTCCCACCGAATGCAGCGATGTCCACCTTGTAGCGTGCCAGTTCCCGAGCCACTAGCGCCGTCCTCCGTTTCGGTCGATTGCTCCTCGGATTATTTAAACGGGAAACGAACATTCCAGGCTACCAGAGTGAGCGGACCTACCCTAACAGCCTGTGCGGTGGGGCGGCGGGAAAGAGTAGAGGGAATAGAGAGAGAGTATTGTTTCGTTTTTGATTGTTTCGACCGTGTATTTTGCATTTGCGAGCCACGGTCAGTGCGCAGAGAACATGATCTCAGCATTGGTTTAGGGCAGCTTTTCCAGCCGGCTGGCTGTTGAAATATAAACGGTGAGCAAACAAATTCAACAGAACGATATTTATCTTACAACAAGGGCAAGCACAAAAAGGCAGCCAGAGGCAGGCAAGCAAGAACATGCAGAAAGCAAAGACAACAAGGTAAAATTCGGCCTATCTGATGGGCCACTTACCTTGTGGTCTCCTGCAGGTTTGCAGACGAAGTCTCATCTCGGAGATGTCGAGGCGGTGACCTGTCCGGCCACCGATGGTGGTAGTAGAGCACAGTTACCGCGTGTAGAGATGCAAACGCGGATACCCTCACCTGCTTTATCTCGCTAATCGAGGCGGTTACTGGGGTGTTGCCGCTAGGCAGATGTTAGCTTCGGCGAGCCACGTGTGAGAGTTGGGTGCCAGTAAATGGACAGTAGATGTAGTCTACACCTACAAGCAAGATATGAAATATGACAGAGCAGTCATCACAGATCTGCACCAGCAATGGCTACCTACCTTTCGGATGGAAAGAACGTTTAATCGAAACGGAATGAAGACTGATTTGCACGAAAACGTGTGGGGAACTTTATATCCTGATTCGGATAATTCTCATGAGAACTTATTATCAGATTGGGGTCAAAAGCATTCTCATTACCGGTCGCAGATTATGAAGTCGCTCGGCTAATCAACAGTGGACTGAACTCCCAACTAATCATGCTTCCTTATCTGCATGATTACAGTATGTCAGAGAGTTGAACGTCCTCGGTAACTTACGTGTCTGGACTGTGGTGAGCAAGTAGGAGATGGAAATGGACGACTGCAAATATGGGGACACGGATGACTACCATGTCTCTGCCTGAGAGACCAACTGGACTGCGATGTAAATGGGGGCTACTGTAAAGGATACAACCTGCCTCAGAACAGTCGAACTAACTGTCTTTCCTGAAGGTGCATCAATGGTGTAGAGCCACTTCTGAGACGGATAATACTGGAGTCGTTCAGGTTTCTATGCTACTCAAGCTATAGGTTCTTATGCGCTAGAAACTATCTTAGTTCTCCAAACTTATGGATAAGATTGCATGTTTTAATAGACATGCAAAAGAGCTGATCTTGTCCAGTCACCGGCTCAGAGCGAGCAGTTTTACCGGGAAGAGGATCAAATTTGACCAGGGCTGAGTGGATAATCTGCCGTTAAAGACTCATTTTGAGCACATTACTGTACTTTCGAGTACCCCTGACCATTCAGAAGGAGAGATTCCCATTTTGGAAGGCGGCCCTAGAACATGGGTACCTTTGTGACCTGTGTTTTTCCATTAAGTCCAGTTACTGGTGGCCGGTTAACCTTAGGCACCGAGGTTTTTTATGTTTACCCATGCGGTGGATCCACCCTATGAACCTAGTATCACCCACTTTGCTGAGAAGTCTTTTGGCAGTTACCCTGTACTTTTCAATCGAGAAAGTTTTACAGTTAATAATTTTAGTAAATTTAAGAGAAGCACATTTAGTATACTAAATCCGTCCCTCTTGTCCGTGCAACACTTGATTAGCCGGGCTAGTGGTCTACGCTGGCATCCAGTTTTGAACCTGGTGATGAAGTTTTGCGCCTGTCCATTTTATTGCATATGAACGCACTTCCTCTGCTTCACGGGTCTTCAGTAGATACTACTACTGACTGCGAGCGCCCCCTCGAAGTTGATCGACCACTTTTTCCACTGCGTTAACTCCAACTGCACTGAAAGTTCAGTTAACTGCAGGTGCCAGTCTACTTGGCGCGACGACAGCTACTGGCTTACCCGCCCCGTTACCCGTTGAATTCCTGCGTCATATGCGACTTAACCCTCGGCTTCGCGACGCCGATCGATATTTTTCTCTCCAATGATTGGCCGCAGCTGCACATGGCTCAGGTGCACGCACACACCTCGCGCTCACACGAAAACTATGACTGGGTCTGGGGCGACAACTTCGGCCACCGACGTTTGAGCTGCCCCTACGCCCCCTGAAATGGTACAGATTGTCCTACTAATTTTGCTTTCGTGAGTTTTGATCTGACCCGTGTATGAGAGTCAGCGACCTCCCTGGTTTGTTTACTCACGTTGTCAAGCTCTTAAAATACGACTTTCAGACAAGTTTTGCTGGTACCTGTGCTGTCAGTATGTTAAATTAGTCGGTACTTTTATACTACCGACTGTGTTGGAAGCTTGTGAATATTACGTAGTCATCCTACGGTAGCTGATGGATTTTAGCTCAAATATTCATATTAGCTTTGGAGCGAGCTTAAAAAGCTTTGTTCCGAAGGCTTTACTCCAAGTTTGCACATTGATTTCCAAGGAAATTAAAAAGGGGTGAACACACTTATAAAACTAATGAATTGTTTTAAAAACAATCGTAGCTGCAGGTGCTTCGCAAGATTTTGGGCGAAGGACCGAAAGGAAACTATTTCATGGCAAATAACTTAGCAGAAGCCATCCTAGCCAGAACTTTGTTCGATGAATGTGCTTCGTCGTGTATATTGATTGGTTCGAACGGCAGGTTTTATAGTTATTCGGAAGCATAAAAAACACACGCTGTACAGTTTTTCAGAATGTTGCTAAACAAAGCCATTAAGGTGAGAACTGCCCAGGTTAAAGCGCGTAACATCAGTATGGCGATTGAATACCAAACAGGACCCAAAGGGTCAAAACATACCGATTGTTGAAGCATCCTCTTATCAGAAGAAAGTTGAATAAGATCATAGTAATAACATCACAGTTTATGACCTCACTTTGCAGTAGGCTGGGCGGGTGACTTGACCCAAATGTGATTAAACCCACGACTCCCAACGGGGCTTCGTAGCTCAGGTGATTAGACGATTGACTGTACTCAAGTCCCACCCTTGCTGTCATGGGTTTGGATCCCACCGAGACCGCCGAGTCTTTCGCAATTGGGTTAAGTGCACCCAGTTATATCTCCAATAGACGTATTCGGCTTGCAGGTGTCATTGCCATCTACAGATGGGCACGACTTTATCTGTCAAGAGGTCACTCTTTGTCGGTTTATATACCGGGCAAATTAAGCCATGCTGTTGATGTAAATTAATAGAAAACCGGATTATCGGGTTTTCCCTAAAATGACGTCTAAGTGGGCGCTGGAAGCAGAACTTCCTATGTCGTCTTGTTTACGTTGGGAGCGGAAAGAATGCCGCGAGCGACCACCCCACTTCCGCGTTTTCATCCGCGACTTGGTGTCCAGTGGACCTAGGGCAGTGGCCATTATCGCAGCCGCCTACTTAACTAAGTGACCCAATAGCCTGGACTGTTTATATTTGCGTGACGTTCACTGACCTACCCAGAACCCTCCTTCTATGGGCATTAACTGGCCCAGTCATCCTTTTTCCTACTTAATGTGAATTAGTCCCAATCTAGAGTTCTTGTTTCTGTGTCTGTTTCCATGTCTCATTGTCAAAGCCAGCCGCCAGAATGGTGATAAAAAGTTCCTAACCAAATAAAAAATAAATCGGAGATTTGGTTTAACCTATTCTTTGTGATCTGCCAGTTCTCTCTGATCAAATCAGACTGGCTCACGCTTAGCACTCGAGCAAAATTGCCTTTGTCAATCTGACACTTCTGTTCTACCGATTTGAAGCAGGCCACACATTTACTTCTTGGATTACGACTGGCCGCATGACTTCCACGCTTGGGAAATGCGCGCGTGAACTGTAGCAAAGAATAATTTAATCTAACCATTTCGGCATATCAATTCATCAGAAGGGTGCGATTTTCCATTGAAGGATTTAGGATGCCCTGTCAACAAGAGTAACCAATGCATCACTCTAATGCATACCTTTGATATTAAGAGATAATCTGAGGGTCGATAGATCAGTCCAGGACTAACTAAGTCTGGCAGTTGACACGGGAGTACGCGTCAGTAGTTGCCCCAAAATTGGCCACGCGGTAGACGCACTGGACCGCCACGAGGATCACATTCGATTCTGGCATGTGTTATCGGGAATGCACACCCATAACAAATGCCTACATCTGGAGTGCGGTGGCAGGCTCATGTCGCACACATTTGGATCCCAGCTAAGTGTTTCTTGTGGACCAGGGGGATGGTGATACGCCTAGGAGCGGGTCCGGCCGTGCCAGTCACCTGCGCCCTCTTCGGCCTCCGGTCTTCCTGACTATGTCTTGGCAGCGGCTCTAGGTGGGCAGCCGGGAAGAGAGGGTGCGGTAGATGCTTCAAAAGTCCACTACCATTATAAACTAGTTCACGCGCGAGTCACCGTACCTCCTCTCACCCTGCTGTGGAGCACATAGTGAACATCGTTGGTCACAACGGTAGGAAGTGTCAATAAACCAATACGGAACGCGTTGTACCTGGAGTTTTTTTGGGCGTGACATTTTTCAAGATTGTCTGACTGTGTAAGGAGGACTTGAACGTTCCATTTTGCTATAGAGGTCCTGTCTAGAGCTCCGGCTAGGTGGGCATTCCGGTGTATACGGTCTTTGCTGACATTGCTGCTCCAGTTTCAGTGTTGATAGTTAACATCTGGCATAAAGTTTCAGAGAGCACTTTTATCGTAAATACGACAGAAAGGTAGTCTACATTTTTTCCGTCTTCCGCAGAAAAAGTGGCAATGCCGTTGTTTTTTGGTAGGAGCTCAAAAGTTAGCGGACATTTAACGATGCATGACTAAGTCCGAGGTCTCACTTTACCAAAAAACGCGGGAACAATGGCTCCGACTTCTCGATTTGATGTGCTGTTCAACAGTGAGGAATACGAATTCAATTTTGAGCAGGAGGCTAATGATGACAAATGGACCGTAATCTCCAACTAATATGTATTCATAAGTACGCTGGAGTTTTGCTCGAGTCTTTCAGCGCCGCGGGCAAACTAGTTCAATAAAAAATCCAGTTACCTAAGTAAGTAGACCTGTCTTGACCACTTGGAAGGAGTTTACATAAACGGATGCAATTCTCACGTGACCCCGAGCACAGCCTCCGGAGTACGAGCCCGCCACTCAGTTACAGACTTTGAGGCCCAACAGTTCGAGCGTCGCGAACGAAAAAAAAAACACTTTCGGTCAGAAAATGGACTGAGCCGTTTATCTGGCCTGTCCAATGTGCTTTAAGAGTACGTCTACGTCCCATGCAAAGGGGTGAGTAGGCACATCACGTTCGTGATGACTACCTGGGCCGACAGCAGGGGTTGTACAAACTAAGACCTCGATCTCTTATTGGCTCTATAGCAACACTATTTCTTCGAAGTTCGCATTCTACTCTGCAAAGGAAGAGAAGGGTGGCGGGCGATCAAGATATGGAGGGCACGTAAGGCAAGGCGTCAGAGAGTCCGAACCCAAAGGCATTGCTTAAGGACGACTGCAACAACACGTAAATGGATTATTATCGGCCAATTATGTGCGGCGATTATCCAGGACTAACAACATTACGAGAGCACCGGTGACTATAAATATGCATGCGTCGTAATTGATTTCCATCGTGAAATTGGGTTTCAAGCATCTGTCGGTGCTGTGAGAAGAGTTTTGGACAAGTACTACTTAAAGGCATGGAAACGGTTTTAAGTGCCATGGTTGCATGAAAAACACCAAAAAGCCCACTTGGACTGGACTATGCTCCTCAGCCGCGTAAAGTTATTTGAAGCATAGATCACGGATTCTGAGATCGGGTGGTGGGTAATTGTATGGCAGAATGAACATCTAGACTGTACCGGTAATGGGAATTCCATACATATTGGGTCTAAGGATAGAGCAGTCCGGTTTTCCGTGATGTGAGTGCTAGTTGGTTGTCCTATACGGGCAGGCTTCAATTACATCCGCCCCCAATAACATTAAGTTCTCTTGGATTGATGGTTCAGGATGATAACTTATCAACTCATCAATGCCACGATGCTCAGGATTTCAGAAGCTGTCAGAGCATTGGATGCTTGTAATGGCCAGCTGGATCTCCTGACATCATTCCAATAGTTTGTTCAGGACTACCTTCGACAGACGATTTCCAAATTACCGGAAATATAGGTTCTTTCTCAACTCGGGTCCGCTCTTGTGAATTCACGAACATAATAGGTCGAGAGTAAGTTTCCTGACTCCTTAGTAGTGTGTAGAGACGAGTTAGTCCTTATAAATGACTTGACTTATTCTCTTGGTTTTTATTTCATTTAGTTCGGAGCACATGGACCTAAAGTACGGCAAATGAGAAAAGTACAGCGCTCACTCGATTTCCACTGATTCAGTACTGTTCACTTGGGTGTCAGATCTTGCCCAACAGTGTATGCGGTAAATCTATCTCTTTACGCCCTGAAGTAGGTCAAAACCAAGTAGTACTTTGTCTTGCCGGATGAACCGTTGAACTGACGATTAAAAAGGGCCCCAGAGTCCGCAGAACATCGCAGACTGGCTGTAGGCAGTAGGACGTCTACACAATCCCCTGTGGCGACATGTCGCAAAACCCCCAGGTGTTTAGTACGCCTCGGAAACCGCTAGAGCGTCAGCTCCTATGAGAATGTCGTGGCCCCGCAGTCACGCCGACACTTTGGCCGCAACCTTGTGAGTCACCCTCACCCCGAGAACGGCGATGCCAACTGGAAAATCGATACTTCCCCAAGTCCGTTGTATGGGCTCAACCCGACGCCTTGCCCCCGACACAACATGAATATGGACCTGCCAGATCGATAGCGTATTTGGCTATCGAATTCTATAGCCTGACGTACTAATAACCGCACCGACCCTCCCTCTTGATTACCAACATAAAAACAGCGCCTCGTGGCAGCAGTATACGATATAGTTGGCATCGTCCAAATTTTCAGCAAATAGGACATGTGTTTAGACAGACCGTAAAAAAGAGGAGGTCAATTAGCCCAGAAGAATTAGTCGTGAGATAGCTTTGAACCTTCCCCTAAACCTGTGTCCGAAAACTTGCGCAATTTCTTCTTATGTATAATCTTTTCCGGGTCATTCACAACTGGGCTCAGGCGTGGATAGCTGACCCACCTCATATAGTGATGATATATCTACCTGGATTTAATATTTGAAAATAAATACGAACCATCAAGGAGTGCTGCTATTTAGAAGGTTGAATTGATCGTCCACTTAAAATCACCAAATATACCGATGGATAAAGGATGTAGAGTCCTTGTATGTACGGAGTTGGGGAGGGTAACATGCGTCCGGGCGAGAGACAAGCTAGTCGCTGTTCTATAAAATGCTAACTTACATAAAAGTTAGGTTACTGCTAGAGCAAAAGAAATTATCCCTGACCAGGACTAGGCCTAGAAGGCGTTTTAGCGTTCCACCTCATTGGGCACCGACTGGCAAAAGCATACAGAACAGAAAGAGGCATCTAATCCTGTCTCGACCCTGTTTGCCTCCGAACCTTAATCCAATAGGAAACGTCCGGACCATACATTTAAAAATTGGAACCATTGTTTAACTCGGAAGTTTTCACCAACTAACAATCGACTAGGTAGTAACAGTTTGTCTCTGTCTGCTTAACGAGCCTGATAGAAGCCGAAAAATAGATATCGACGTGGCATTCCAGTTAAGTCACGAAACAACAATGTACCCTCAGACCTCTCCCAGAAGTGAAAGGTTGTCCTAGTGCGAAGCATTAATTGGTGCTAAGTTTGTTCACTAAGGCAGAGTACCCTAAGCACACAGCGGTTGGATGCTTGACTGCTGGGACGTGTTAAGCGCCCCTTAGAGCAACTTTTCGTCATTGCTTAGTCCAAACATGATTTAAGAAACGCTCGATAATGTTTCAGCAGTGAATGAGGTAGTTTTATGAGGTGATCGAATCCTTCGATTTTCTGCCGTCCTTTTTGTAGCAAAAATCTGTGGTAGCCCAACTTCCAGTTTGATAGTACATTTTTCAGCTGAACTTTTACACCGTAAAGTGAAGTATCCTTTACTATAGGTGGATGACTAGCTAAAGGCGATTTAGGTAGCTCAGTTGACAACGATCCTGTATAAGCGATAGCTAAGCAACCAATGTCTGAGCTCACCGTATAGAGCTTTATCTTTCTATCAGATGTGCATATCATGGAGCGTCCCTCCTTGTTCTGAGTCTCCATCTTTTCGTCGAACCACGATTCTGGGATACCTCTTTCGCCATCTGTCTACATGTGAAATTCCCCGCCGACTTTGCCGTACGGGTACCCAACTTTTCGAAAATGCTTGAACTAACAGTTTTCCCCGTTCTCCTTTGCGCCATTTGGCCTCCTACGGACGCCTTTTTGCACATTTCGGTTTCTGCTCCTATCGGCACTTGAACCAGTTAAACGCACGCTCATAGCAGACTCGGTGATTGCTCGTTAGTATTCCGTTAACCGTTCTCGTGATCCAGACGGCTGATTGAAATGCTTGGTTGGAAATCTTGATTTTACCCCATTATCCATAAGTTGCTTCGCTCTGTTTAGCAGCATAATTACCGGTTGACAGCCTTCCCTATCAGCGGGAAGTGTGAACAATATTATTTTTGTCAGATATTTGCCAAGACGATATTTTCTGAGGCAATTGCAAATAACCCAAGGTACACAAAGCCGGTACACAAAGTCGGAGGGGCAATTCGATTAAACAAGCGCCCATGTAGCGCCCACGTGACGGCTATATGCTCTTGTTGCGTTCGGCTACTTGACCGCTGAGCCAGAATCTCCCACCATTCTATCTCGAGAATTTCAAATCTCAAATTTCCTTCTCATTCCGTTTTTTATTGTTGTTGAAAGAACTGATTTAGACAAAATAAAGCAACTCTCCAACCCTGCGCATCGGATGACAGGTTGCCGGTGGCAAATCGAAAGTTTACAAAAATTCTCTGAGGTCATGATGAGCAGCCCTCTTTAAAATCTCTTCAGCAGGCCCGATTACGAGAATCAACATGGCTTGAAAAGGGGGCCTACCAAGCAAGAAGCGGCAACAGTAATCTTATCCCTGATTGGCCGAGTGATCAGCCAATAGTAGTGTCAATTACCACAGTCACGAAGGGTGAACGTTTCTGCGACGAGGTGGTGCATTCCCTTAAGGTTGACTAAGAAGGGTCTGACGCGCTACTTTTCTTGGACATTTCTTGGAATAATTTGCAGAATTTATCTATTGCTTCCTCGGAGGACATATGCTCGGAGCAAAGGAAAACCCCTGTTCATAAAGGTAAGTCTTTCATACCAGTTCCAATTTGTAAGCTCCCCACCAACCTTCTTTCGGTCTCAGCAGCGAGTTTGGCTTTTGTTAGACCTAGGCTCTTATTTCAGCCTTCTGACGCCGTGGGTTGGCCTGATACGGGAACCAGATACCTGTGTGCCATCTGGGCTTTCCTAGCCCATTGAACCGGCATCGGTATCGTTTAACACGACTTCTAGTTACTGGTACGGTAGAGGTTTGTGCAGTTCTCTGGAAATGTGCCAGTAAGGCATTTGTCTGCTTTCTTCATATTCCGCTGTCCAATTATTTGTTAATACCGGCTTATTCACCCAGTCAATTATCGTCAAGCTATCTTGTGTTAGACGTTACCTTCTATCACCTAAAATGACTTTAAGGAAGTCAAGGTTAGGTGACACCACGGAATCTCTTAGGACGTATGGTCAATATCTTTGCTTTAATTAGCCTCCTAAAACTGCCCCTGCCTGATTTTACGAGGCTCATCCTGTGCATGATAAGTTGATTAACTGTCTCTTTTTTAATCTTCTAAGATCGGAAATCTTATTTATGGCAATGATCTTTCGAGGTAAAGGATGCCGGATGCAAGAGTATTTCTGCCACTTTGAGTATTATATATAAACTGTTGGCCTCTAAATTAGAGACCATCTTCTGTCCGACTAGTGTGGCTTATGGCGATCCTGTTGAATCTTTTTAGACTCGAATTTTCCTTCCGAGTTTTTTGCTTAGACAGCTCTGAGCCATCGTGTCCGCGCTTTTAAAAACCCGCATCACTTAATGTGATTGGCTTCCTTAAGAGGTCGGGGAAGGTGTCGTGCCAGCACAACAGTTGTTTTCTGAGGGATTTTCGTCACATCCTCCTGCTGGTTTAATTTTTGGCGAATTTGGTTTTTTAACCAAAGCCAGCTGACACTCATCATGCCGTTGCTGGAGTCTGGGCCAGTCTGCAGCCTCTTCAACTTTAATCGCTTTAATCCGAAAATAGTTAGACGGCTAGAGGGATGAGGCGGTTTTTCTCCTGGGTCTCCACCGGACTGAGCGAGTTTGTCCGCTTTCATTTCAGCTCAGTGAATTCTGTATCCGCTCTCTCAGGTCTGGCACGTAGCCGGATTTCCCAGGCCTTCAAAATCTGGGACGCATCCCCCGAGTCATTCCAGCATTCCTACTTCGTTTACTTGAGAGAGAGAGAGAGAGAGTCCTGACAGCCGCGTCATTTTGCCCACCGCTTCCTGGTGTGGATTACGACAGGGGCATAGGAGAGAGCCGTAGTAAAACAAATATAAGATAACCGACGTACCTATAGAGGCCTTCGTGTACGCTGTTCGGGTTGCTTTCTTGTCTGCATATTGGAAGGTCAGTACACGCAATGGAAGCGTCATGTCTGTGAGACAAAGGGTCACGCTCTAACACCCGTCCGCTCCTGGATACCCTATTGTTCTCCCGGACGTTGCCCAGTTTTAACTTTGGCCGTTTGAGAAGGGTTTTGTCAAGGCTGGGCATTACTCAGCCGGAAAAAAACTGTTCTTCCCAGCTCTGAAGGCATAGCGCGCCAGAGATGCAGCCAAACAAAAGGGACGGCCCCCTGTTCATTTGGGAGCTACGAGCAAAGTTTTTTAGGGCCCATAGAAGTTTCAATTGTGTGTGGTCATTTTTGCCCATTGAAACAGTATCAACAGGGGTTGGTTTGTAAGGCTAAGCAGTTGAAAAAGGAGCGTAGGGAGCAGTAGGTCCATCGTTACCCATCCCCCTGACTTTCAGCATTCACGTTTTGTTAAGTTGCTAATTCGTTAGCTAAGGAAACCGTAACTGATGTATGAAGTCAATGTTGACAGACGCCAAGTACTGATTGCTGAAGCTTACTGTACTCTCGTTCTCTCTGTGACTAGATAAAAGTTGCAGGCGCTGAGGGCCTGTATGTTGTCGTTAAGGGTATTGCGCGTGTTGTTTCCATCTAAATTCTACCATTGTATTAGTTAAACTGACAAACAGCGCTAACCGACAGGAGATATCCTTACTTTCGTCCATCGGAATGCCCCACAGAAGCAGGTGTGGTAAAGGACAGTGTTTGGTAGTCCGATAACTTCACAGAAAATATTCGCTCTCGAGCATTATTAATGAATGATGTAGGTCATGTCAATATGCGTTGCATGCATCTGTACTGGCAACTTTGCCTACAGTATGCTTTTCCGCCAAATCAGTTTCGTTCCGGTCGCTGCATATAGAAGAACCATTTCTCTACTAGCTAATAAGACTTTGTATTCCGTGTGTTCAGAATCTCTAAGACCACCTTACCGCATTATACTGGTGCGAGGAAATTCCATCGGTCGGTCACTTAAAATCGTATAGTTAAACGGCGTTGGGAGGTGAATTCCACCTCAAACCACAACTATTTTAGGCGGTAAGTCTTATAGTACGCGTCTCCAGAGCGCCAAATGCAAATTCTCTTTTCTCTGAAATTTGTTCTGGAAGGTTCGACCATTTGGATGTTGCAAGTCACCGAACGCACATGTCCATGTGGGGGCGGCCTTGGTATTTGGTATGAGCATTGTTCTCTTCCAACGGGTTTTCTTTACGAAACCCCCAGCTTCCTGTAATATCGCAAAAAACTTCCGTTTACGAAGTCAAGGTGGGGACTCGATGAATTTTGGGGACCGTTAGCCATCCTATGTGGGACCTTTCTGATGCCAATTACGCCGTAGTCATCATATCTCACTGATCAGGTTGTCCTTTCTTTCCGTTTGCATCTGCGTGTGAGCATGCGGCAACTCCTGTTATTCTACCAACTCCTCCCAATCGCGCCCCCTCCCCCCCTCCTCCCGTTGCCGCACGAACGAGCTCTCGTATCAGTCGTCCATACTTGCGGCGATGCAAGCCATGAGATAAAAACCGTAAAGTGGGTCTGCAGAAAGCATCTCCGGTACTACCGCTTCAGGATCTGGCGCTCGGCCCACGGTGCATGGTGATGAATTTTTCTGATAAGTTAGGTAAAACCGACGGATGACCTCCCCTCCCCCTACCTATTTGATTATTTTTGCCCAAAGGGTAGGATATGGCAGTGTTTTTTTGTAACCATCGTCGCCTAATCATCCGTTCCAGCCCACGTGCACAGAGTTCGCGAACTGGTGTGGCTGCGTCGGATCTTACATTGATTACTCGTTTCGGGGCAAAATGGACAACTAAGACCATTCCCTCAATCGCATTTCATCTCTGAGCTTTTTACCATCGTTTCTTTTTCCGTGAAGTTTAAATGCAACGGAGGCCGTGCGAACTGAGAGGACAGCGGTATTTCGACGAAGGATCCTCATCACATTTTATTAGAGCCACGAATGTGATTAGTGTTCACGTGCTCCCGAGAGATTATGTGTCTTTTTAACCAATAGGAACGTGCAGTTTTATATTTGGAGTGGCGGCTTGACCAACTGTCGACTTGGGGGAAGTGTTGTGCCAATAAACCAGTGCACACGGGCGACCAGAGAGTGCGTGCAATAAATTATTTCCCCCTCTCGAGTGCTACGTTGCTCTTCGCCGCCATTGCCGCTGCCGCCGCCAATGGAGGCCGAATTTTATGCTTGTTTTCGGCTGCCTCTGCGCGTCCTATTCTGACTCAGTGTGTTGCACTGACATATTTTGCGACGCCGGTGTTCTCATGTGCTCCTCTCCCACCCCCGTACCCTTTCTCCGGTCATTTTTTAGATAGCCCTCCCCATCGAGTGAAGACTTGTGTTGGGGGGTGGAGGGATACCCCTTGGCGCTTGCTTCGAGAATACAAGTATGTACACCTTACTGTCCTAATTTTGGACTAACCGTTGTTGTGTCAATTCTGCCGATCAAAAAAGTGACACTGGGAGCCCAGTCAACGAGGCGATTGACTGGTTTTCCAACCAATTGGTAGTACTGGATATTTTATGGCGTTCTGAGGAGGCGCTTGCATAGCCAAACGCAAGCAAATAGGCCAACGCAGAAACCCCATAATATATCACTTGGAAGTAGGTTCTATGCGATTTTTTATTCAGAAAAAGAAGCCAAAGTTGACTGAATTGACAGACCTCGAGCAGATAAAACTTTTCTTTATACAACCAATGAACTATCATTCCTGCCGGTTTCTGTACTTGGTGGGGTTAGTCTCTTCCTTCTCTCCGTCCGGGTGATTTTTCGAGATTTCAATGTCCGCTGGAAAGAAAGTAGGACGGGGCGTTAAATAGCATGTGTATGCACTGCTAGAAAAAGTGCAATTGTGAACTCGCCTAGGAGGGAAGGTTTCCACAAAAATACATGCGTGACCTTTATGTGGCCTCCCAGTAAGTACAGTCATTTCATTCACTTATACCTACTCCCATGCGTCATTGTGTTCTATAAAAGACTGCAGGCTAAAGAACTACTGACGAGGGTAAGATAACTGAGTCAGGGAGAGATCTCTTGGTGGTTTCTTGGTGTAGGCTTTCCATACTTTGAAGCTTACTCCAGGTGCTGTTTGCGACTTAATAATGTAGTTCGTTCTTCCTGTTCGACTCGGACCACCTCCACATGAGCAGGGACGCTAGCATCTTTCGCCGAATTTAATTCTAGGGGGGGGGGGGGTGAGAGAAGGTCACACAGAGTCGGTCTTGCTCTCTCTCTCTCTCTCTCTCTCTCTCTCTCTCTCTCCCCCCTCTCTCTCTCTCTCTCTCTCTCTCTCTCTCTCTATTCCCGCAATGCTCTATTGTCAAGACCGAGTCGAGGTGGCCGTAAACTTGATTGAGCTCTATTGCTTCCTGGACAACTCGTCCTCCCTCTACGCCCGCCACACACGTGCTTCTTCCTCTCTCCTATCTGGCGGGCCTTCACGTGCTCGGAAATCCTCGTCCTTTGGAGCTGTTACAACGGTTGCCCTAGCAAGCTGTAATTGCAGTCTAGCCTGCCGGATTCCCTACATATCTTGTTAGTTGACAACTTACGGTGACGAAATGTTGTGCAAAGTCGAACTTCACGCCGCCATCGTGAACCAATGGCATATGACCCAGTCTATCCACTGGGCGCAGTGACTGACAAAGTTAAGCAGAACATCTGGAAACACTGAGAAAAAAAAGGTTGATAGGGCACTTAATTCTGGCATAGTCGAGCTTGTGTGAATATCTAATTTTTTAAAATAATAACATTTTTTATTCTGGGTTGGTATAGGTGATAGCTTGGCTCAACGCGAGACAGTCCACGACTACGGAGGCTGTGCTGCAAACACACCGTGATGTTCGAAAAATGTGTGTATGAGATTTTTTTCAACGCTCCAGGCCTGCATCTTGTCTTCCCCCCTGTTTCCGGATGAATGAGAGTGGTTGGAGGGAACAAGGACCGGCAATCACTTGTCCCTGTGCGTCCTTTTATATCGGTAGCCAGTCTGAATTTCTGTCCAAATTTCACAGTCTTGTCGCGCAGCAAGATGGCATAGCCTGGAGTGTAGGTCCAAATAAAACGCGTCCTGTTTGGGGATAAGGGAGGAAGGAGCTGCGAATGAGTTGTACGTTTGCAGCCCCGGCAGCTTTTCCAGACGGGGACTTAAAAGTAGCCGCCATTTTCAGGCGAATTAAGTTGTGTGCATGAGTAGTCAGACACGCCAGTAACCTAATAAAAGGCTCTTCAAGTGACACCTATGCGGCGAGTTTTGCTGACAGTCAGCGATGGGGGGAGGGGGGAGAGAGAGAGGGAGGAAGCACTTTAGGACGTGACGAAAGCAGGGACTTGGGTGGACATTACGGAGCACTGCCAAGAGGTAAAAGTTTAAACTTCGGTAACATCTAAAGTCTTAATTCCATTTTGATCTTCCGTATCTATTGCTATCTCGCTTGTCACTAAAAGCTGGGACATGCATTTAAAGGTATGACTGAGCGGTCTGCTTCGCAGGCTAGCGCGAGAGTACTTGGTTTTTTTCTACCATTTGACCTATTTCGGTCTTACCTATAGACTGTTCAGGTCCATGCATAAGTCACACTTTCCCCAACCTCGACGTGTGGGCTTCCCCTAGTAAACTCGTTCTCTAGACTTACCAACCACTGACCAATCTAATGAGATGCTAACCGATATTCTGAAATGCATTTTCAGATAGGGTGGATTATGCAAACGGGGTTGTGCTATTGATTATCGTGCAGTACAATCCTGAGATATTTTGATGACTCCAGGATGCTGGCTTTTGAATGCCGCTTGCAAGAACCATATTCGGTACAAACTGACTGTTTACGTAGTACGCACTTTTCTATTGATTTTCGGCACCTTTATAGATTACAGCATATTTAATGAAAAAAATAATCAAGAATATCCTTCTTTTACTTATTTGGTAGAAAATAATGTCTCCTACAAATTGTGTACTCGAATAGGGCAGTGAAAGCGATTGCTACATAAGCCGCTGATCCTCTTTGCCACTGACAGGCAAATACAGTAGGTGTGTTAATTCATGAAATGCTATGAGTTAGCACAATAAAATCTCTATAACACAAAATTCGTCCGAACTGCGTTCCTCAAAGTCTTAGGTCAACGAAAAGACCACTGTTCTTAAAAAGGAAGATATAGCTGAATTTCCAAATTAGTATGTACTAACGTAAGACTGCTAAATTTTCAATGAAGACAAGAATGTCAGAAAACGGTTGCATTGTGAAGCGCTTAAATAGGGCTAAATACAAGGGCGCATAAGAAAGGGGGACGCATGAAATGGGGAAAATAATGAAGGATAATAACAAGTACAAAATGTCAGTACTTTTTTGATTCTCACTTTGCATTTGTCACAGTAGAAAGTCTTTCAGACGTGGAGATGGCCAGTTTGTCTAGAGTGATTATCTAGCACAAAATCAAGCTTTTCTTGCATTAAAGGTTTCTTATTCGCCTTGTGCTAGTGTCTTCTGATAAGTACGAAAATATTTTCGATAGGATTCAGACCGGGGCTGTCGACAGGGATAAAAATCGACTGAAGGCCACATGAGGTAAGGCGGCCTGTTGTCTAGAAGTCAGATTACGGTCGAGAGCGTTGTTATATTCATACATCTCTAGAGCGATGGACAGGAGCATTGTCATTTAAAATTATGGTATCCATTAGGCGTCGGTGGATTTCGTTGTAATCAAAAATACCCTTCACAATATTGACGAACACCGTGCTGTTGATGGTGTTCCTAGTCGACCGCCAGACTGGCCGCTATCCGAATATAATAGGCATCCAGACCACTAACTGTTGACAGGTCTTGGAGATTGCCGTCCGCTCAGTCTGCTGTTTTGGAAAGTTCTTCCCCAATACTACCATCTGGGTTGGCCTCGTAGACTTGTCTTAAAATAAGACCTCATCGCAGAATTAAACGCTTTTCCAGAGCGATGACCGGTAATCAATGCATTTCTTTGCAAGTAAGAAACGTTTTCTAATAGGTTTTCTACTGAAAAACGGCTTGATCATGGCCTTTGATTGATGAAGCTCAAATTCTGCATCCTTTTCCTGATTATTTTCACAGGCAACACCGGCAGATGTTCTCTGTGAGTGGCCTCAATTGGCATATAATGACACTTTTTAGCGTACGACGAATAAAATCGTCGTCTTGCTTACTTGTGGACCGTTTTGGTCCACCCTGCTTGTTTCTGAGCACAGTTCTATCATTACTTATTCGTCACAGAGTGACATTACTAATATTGAAAATGCTTGCTAACCACTCATGCGACAACCCTTCCGCTGCAAATTTCCGTATCCTTTGGTAGTCCTCTGCTGAAAGACGTTGTCTGGGCATCTGTATCGCACGGCCTGACACGGAAGGGTTACAGAATGTCGCGCATACTCTGTGTATATCTGTTTGCGTCTAATAGTTCTCGGTGTGATAAAACAAACTACTGTCGAACAACTTTATTACCAAGTTTTATGTCACGAAGCTCCATGAATTGACAAAAAAGAATTCTATAAGCTGAATTCGTCCATTTTTCTTGAAGGCAGTGCAATTTCTCATACCCACTCTCACCCGGCTTTTATAGAAGCAAGATCGAATTTTCCGTTTCCAGACGGGATTTATTTCATACTTTTCCTGTTCATATTCATCTTCGTTTACAGCAAAATGCACATAAGCATGAAGTTTTGATCTGCAAATTTCAATAGCGTAGAAAATTGTATGGATATCATGAAAGGTCGAATTTTACCCAAATCTGACCTATTTTTCTTTGATAAAACTGACTTGAAATGAATCCCTCTTCAGTAAATGGCTTTCCGCGACACAAGTCATTTCAATAAACATAAATGACAACACAAAATGTATGACATCTCACTCAAATTTCGACCACGATATTTCATGAGTTAGACCACCTACTGTATGGCAATTTCCTTGTTATTCTCGATGAGGACCACCATTGCCTGACAAGTAGTTCTGGCCTACACGGAACTTTGAGTATATTGAGGTAGATTTGGGCAATATCAACTTATCCCCCGCTTCTCGTTGCCATAATGTATCGGCTAAGAGACCAGAAATGCTATTCAGCGCTGTGACTTAGCGGGGACTTTGCCCTGAAGCACGTGTCACAAATGCTCTGGGGCGTCTTCCTAACTGAACACGACTTTGCCCACCCAGATATTAATATCCGTAAGATTTGTTATAAAGGTCGCCTTAAAAAGCACTTTCGGCCTAGCACACACCGCCTGAAATCAAAAGTATGCTGTTGGTTGGCAACCTTTGGAATATCGGCAGTGTCTGAAGATGTTTCCTAGGTGTAGTTGTCGGGCTTCTACAGTCGGCTAACAAGTTCTCCAGTTATGTTTTGTAAGGGGAATTCTTTGTTCGTATGGCGTTCCACCGTCCGAGTACACCTCTCAGCACTAATGACTATTAGATGCTCACTCTATCGTCCACTAGGTCGGGTGGTATGGAAGTTCGGGTCAGCAATGTTGAGAGCTCTAGCGCGATAATTTGAGATCAAGAAGGAGCTAGCTGCCACGGGTTTACCACATTGCTGACGTTTCGTTGAGGTGGTCTGTTGTCAAAGCGTCTAGTACGAAAAACCCGAAAGGACATCAAAAAAGGTTTGTCGACCTTGGACTGGTCGATCGGTTTCTTCTGCTGTAATGACTTCTTCTCGGCTCCTGGGCAGGTTCGAGAACCACATTCGTTGTCAGTCATCACCTCGACTGAGAACAGTTCAGCCTCTGTAGTGTTACTCCGTCTGAATTCGTCTCCATGTGAATTCGTCGTCCGACCCAATGCTCGATTTCCTTGCGTTCACCGCTGTCATATCGTCCTACTTTACCTGTAGGTAGTTACTTCAGGCTTTGCAAGCCCGAAAGCTTGCTGTCCGTTGATGAGACTGGCATTTGAGAGCCATCCTCATAGTCTGAGTCGCCTTACCTTGAAACTGCTCCTGCTTAAGATGGGGGGATCCTTGGAAGTCAGCAGTGTGGCCACTCTCCCCAATGTGCGCCCTGAGTGAGAGCTTAGGTTTTATTCCATCCGTACTCGGTTGGGAATCTCCGAAATTCTCATCCGATTTCTCCGGCGTATTTGCAGTCTCTGTCATTGTAGCATACTTTTCCGACAACTGTCGAGCTTTTAGTAAGTGATAAGACGTCCTTAGGTTGCATCACACGGCATACTTTGGCCTTTGGTTCATGGGTCGCCTCTATCCAGGGAATCCCTTCGACGTAGGCACCTTTGGCCGTCGGTGTTTGCTTAAGGTTTGACACGAATTTCCAGTAATCAGCATGCCTCCATATTTAGACTCCCAACAGGATAGCTGTCCGTTCCTTGGTGAACCGTAATAAACAAACTTGGGACAGGGTAACACCTTCACCACAGGAGACCGGACCAAATTTTTAAAGTCTCATCACAAACCAATGTAGCTTTAGACTTCATTAAATGTTTCCAATAGGAGGATTTCTTCGCAGTGAAGTCCTAGCGACCACTATTTGTTTTGTTTATTCCTATCCATCCTTCTCATCTCACCATCAGGCGAATTCGACGAAGATCACGATCAGCCTAATAGCGTTTTTTGTACTTGTTCCCCTCCAAGAAGCCTGAACAGTTGTTTATTACGCCTCTCTCCCGCCGGCTGTTTTGTGGTCCCGATCATTTTAGTGTTTCCATGCGGTCTCCGTGTCTCCACCCCTTCCCCTTCCCCCAAACCGTGTGCTCCCGTTATTTACAGGTGTGCATTTAAGCAGACCCTGTCTTTTAAAGGGTTGTACGGTCAAGTCATCAAACCGACAGCCGTACAAATTCCCGGGCCAGTACGTCCGGGAAACACTGACGGAACGCAAGGTGTTGTACCGGGGTCTTGTAGCTGCGGTAAATCCGCCACCGGCAGCCTGCAAAAGTGCACGCACGCACCCTCCACTCGCCCAGTTTGCCCACTGCGCCATAGTGGTGCGTGCGTGC
>CACRXP010000099.1:477379-487646 GCA_902702965.1 Spirometra erinaceieuropaei
GTTTACTGTAGGCTCCTGTGACTACCGTACTTTGTCTGCTGGAGTAGCCACAACCGGAGCACGGCGGTGTTTACGTCTATGTGGGGCAAGGGGAGCCCGTCCGCTGCCGGCGGCGGCGGCGGAGGGAGGGGTGGCTGAGGTGGTAGCAGTAGCCTCGCAGACTCGGTCTACGGTTGCCGGCTTCCAGCGGGCGCAGCTGGTTCAGAGTGTTGACAGCGCCCTGTCTCCCACGCCAGTGTCTCCAGGGTGGGAAGGGGGGCAAGTGATGATGGTTCGTTCCCCCCTCCACCCCCCGCTGCCATCCCAGGCCTTGGTTACATACACGCGCGCGCTCGCACGCACAAGTACACAGACCGTTTTCGAAAATGGACGGAACGCCGTGACTCACCTGGCTCATTTTCCTCTCCCCCTCATATGTGCATTTACGCATGTAAGAGATGTATGCATTTATGTCTACACATGAACAATGGTAACATGTGGCTGGCGAGGGAGCTGTTCCGAGGTCCCAGACTTGTCTGCAGGCCTCCCTTTTATTTGAACGTAAACAATTAACTCTCCCCTGTCTTGCTCGGATCTCGCAACTTGGGTCAACAAAATTCAGGTGTCAGGAGTTCGGTTCGAGGCGTCTCAGCAAAGTCCCTTCCTCGCCATCATAATTACTAGGGCGTCTCGGTGAGTGATTAGTCCGCCTGTTTTGTTGCTAGCGTCTTACTGTTTTCCCAGTATTTTCCTCCAACTCCACGTTTCCTACAACTACACTAAACATGCATGCCCGTCCTAAGGCCTTTATTTGAACGTGCTGTGGGAGTTGGCAGCAGTTCGCACAATGGAGGCCCCTACATCGGGACCAGCATACTGCAACTTTCGTGCCTATTCAAGCGCGGCCTACCTCGTTCTTGGGAAACTGGTTAACACTGCGTTGTGGCACACGCAGGTTAGTAGGCCTCTTGTTAAATTACGGAGTCCAATCTTACTTCCAATCGCATGGAACAAGTCTCGCTGGGGTAGAAGAGAATGGAGCCAATACCATTCAAGACTTCATCACTCGAGTCCGACGCCCACACCGGTCCTGGGTCATACCAAACTGCCTACCACATTGTCCAATTACACATGTTATATGAACTACATTGAGTCTGTGTGAGCTCCTAACCACTACCGTGGACGCGCATGGCAGACCTGAGATGGGGACTACCATCTCTTCAGTCATTGCGTCAACTCTCATATCCACTCGGCTGATCCTGGCGAGCCTCCGTATAACTTCTTCCTCACCCTTGTGCTACGAAAATCAGGGTCTCACACAAACTCAACGCAGCCCCTCTAACGTGTTCAATAAGCCAATGTGGCCCTTGTTTCGTTCTAGCGCAATAGTGGCGCATATCATTTGGATGCCGCGTATGGGACATGAATACGTGTACGGCGTAGGTAAGAGGAGTAGGATCAAAATTCCTAGTCAGATAGTGTGGACCGGTTCATTTTCGGTCGTGCTGACGTAGACCTAACTCTGGATCCTAGTGAGGACGGGAGGCGAGTGTGCGAGGCCGACGCTGCCGAGGTCTACCTCGCTATATCCCACTTCACCCTGAAGTCGTTATTACTCATTGCGGCAGTAGCTGTGGGTTTGATCAAGCCCCACAGACGTAGTATTGTTGTAGAAAGAGAGAGAGGTCTTAGTTTTGTTGCATTCATTTGCTACCACAGGTTCTTGTGCTCGCTAGTTTCCCGCATGGACGCACTTTAAACGGCATCCGGTCAATCTGTCCACTAGAGAAGCGACGAGTGTTTGGGCAAAACGCATTATGTAGCCTATTGAGACTGGCTCATGCGGCTATCGGCTCACGCGATTGTCACCATTCCTAAGCATTCCTCTTCGAACCGTATCCCGTATAATGAGCCGCAACGTGAGAACTGGTATCAGTCCTCCTCATTGTCGCTGTGTTTTCACCCATCCGCGTCCATAATGGTCTCCCAGTTTCTCCGAAGTTGTCTTGTCCGCAACCACACCAGATTCGGTAAACTACATCAGACGCTTTCTTCCGAGATGGCGGATCTTTAGGCCTCTTTAATTGACGCCCGATAGTTGTCCCTGGCCAGTGCGCAACTCCAGCTCCAAGTGGTGTGAGAAGACAGGTGACGGTTTCCGAGCCGTTCGTCAAAAGTTGGGGCTGATGTGGCCTGGTCTCTAGTCTGCTTTGCGCATTCGCCTGTTGAAAAAGTTGTTCGGATAGCCGTCCGCTCTGAACACCCGTTGAAGGTATTGCAATTCGACAACCTCGTCTTCTGGTTCATTGCAGTGCGTTTCAGAAAGCCGATATAGCGCTCTTACGCAACTACCTCTGTGGCTGATTGGGTGGTTGCTGCTAAAACGCAGTGCTTTCACGTTATTCGTCATTTTTCCTAACACAGGCTTTTAGGCCACCATAATCTTTGCGGCAGACGAGCATAAGAAGGTAATTTTTTTCCTCCCTTCTCGTAAATTGTTTATCCGGGAAGAGGACGCTGAGATGCTATGTGAATGTCAGGATGGGATTCCGTTCTATGACGACGAAGGTGTCATCCACATACCAAGCCCAAAGTTTCCGCTTGTGGTCTCGAAAACCCAGCTACCCCGACCGTTGCAGGGCCGCTTCGGCTATGAATGCTGAAATCGGTGAACCCGTTGCCGAGTCTTCCGCCCTTTCATTGATTGTTCCGTCTTATGTGAAGTACTTCTTGGGACAGAGTAAGGGGATTTGGGTGTGTCCGAGATGATTAACTGTTTCGTCGTATTTGCTGTACAGGAGTAATTCGACGGTCTTGACTGTTAGGTCCTGCAAAATAGAAGAGGGGCGTGACATAAAAGTATTCCATGACCTTGTATGATGGGGGAAATTACCCCCTTAAGTTTCTCCAAGAATTACGCTGACGAATTGACTGGAGGCTGAATCAACGTCCAGAAATTTGGGCCGCCGAAACAGCCATTTTGCCGGTTCCTAAGTCGAAGTGTGTTTGAGTGGCACGATGGGACTGAACGCAGCGCCCTATTTGGGCACTTTGAGAGGCCCATTAGGTCCGTCGAGGCTATTTCTTGGGTCCTCACCATGCGTTGGTGGTATTTCCCCCGAGTTCTGAATTGCCAACAATGTCGCACCGGTTTTGCGTGATAGCTATTTTACGGGGTTTGTTTCCTATGAAGCATGGAACTGGTGATCCTGTCAGTGGTCTTTTGACCTTCAAATGAGAATCCAAAACGTCGGGCAAACAAATTTCTTGTTGCAGCGATTGTACCTTCATCTAACCTGTTTCCTGGCACTCGACTAGGGATCGTAGTTTAAACATTATCGGTGATGATCTGTCGAAGTAAACTTTTCTAATGCAATGGCTCCCGTGAGCTCTTAGCCTCGGTCAGGAAGCCCATTGGTCTTCATTCCACCTTCCGGTACGTTTCGCCATCTAGTTGGACTAACAATTGGCTAGACCCAAATTAACTCAAGATGAGTGCGGCAGCACGAAAACTTGTCTATTCCGTTAGCTGCTGGTTATTCAGGGCTGAATCGTTTCTGACCGCTAGTTGTTCATCTGAGCCCGGAGCGTGGTTGTATATGCACCACTAGTAGTTAATCGTCTGAAAATGCAGCTAGGGATGCCTTTTTCTTCTAGAAAGGCATTTTCGTACTTCGAGTACTTATTGAGCCCTACAAGTAGCTTCAGTATTTCAGCTTATAACATTTTTATAGTTTGTTATCTCGCGCACAACCTTCCGGCGGTCTACCGACTTCCCTGACTTCCTTCAGAATTGATTCTCAGCCCGCGCGGTCAATGATTCTGTGACGTATTGTTAAGACACTGCTCATGCGAGACAGGATAGTAAACGTTGACCGAAGGCAGCACTGACGTTCACCACCTCTGACAGCGATTTGGTATGACATCTTTGCAAGACGAGTTAGTTCATTGTCAAAAACTGCAATGTTTTGGAGGTAGGTGTCATCTCTTCTTTCCTCTAAAGTCCGCCTGCGCGTCCAAAAGTTTTTAAATTTGGTGCTCATTCGCTCCCCCCCCCCATTACTGCGCAACTCACACCAACGCCACAACCAGGTTTTATAACGCAGGTGGCCTGCAGATGTCCTATCTCATGAAATGTTAACCGAAATTCCGAAATGCGTTTTCATTCCCAAAAGACTACTTATATTGGGTTGTAATATTAATTATCGTCTGGATACCGGCTTTCGAACGAGCTCCCTATCGACTGCCTGCTTAAACCATATACCGTAAAAAATGCCTACTTATGCTGTATGAATTTTCCCATTGATTTTCGGTGCCACTATAAATTCAAATACGTTTTGTTGAAAACACACACAGAAATATTTTTTCTTTTTTAAAAGAAGGCGAATGCACGATCACTGGGACAGTAGGTTTATTTGCCTGAGCTTTCGAACTCGAACTAGAGTTCATCATCAGAGGCTACTCGAGTGCAGCAAATTGTGAACATTTATATCGCTCATCCTTGCGGGGGGGGGGGAGGGGAGTACGTCCGTGGCTAGGTAGGGTTTGTGCCTACCTACCCTACCTAGCCACAGACGTACTCCCCCTCCCCCCCGCAAGGATGAACGATATAAATGTTCACAATTTGCTGCACTCGAGTAGCCTCTGATGATGAACTCTAGTTCGAGTTCGAAAGCTCAGGCAAATAAACCTACTGTCCCAGTGATCGTGCCTTCGCCTTCTTTTAAACAAGAACCTGGGATGCGATATTCTTTTCCATTTTTTCTTTTATTCATTTGGTAGCAAATCCCGCCTTCAAAAAAAGTATCTTTCAGTATTAAAAAGCTTCTAATGAGATTTTTTAAGACCATGAAATGTCCAATCGCACAGCATCGCATCAACACATCTATTAATGCTGCTTATAAAGTGGACAACGGGGTTCACATCCATTACAAAAATTTATACATTGAAGCACTGTTTTCCCGGAATAGCTTTGAACAATTCAAAGGCGACAAAACATGCAGAATTTAGTAACGTTGCAGTTTTAATCACGCCCGATAGGTTTTCACTGTAATCTGAACTGACTTGCTTAGATGACTTCTCACCCCCTCCCCCCTCGTCATGCGCACCCACATACCAGACCAAAAATTCATGTTTCGTCTAACCTATCACGTTTCACCTCTCTAGGTCGATCTCTGATTGAACAGTTTACCTTGTGTTTTAAATACGCAATGACCGTGTGCAGTTGAGTAAGAGGTCATGAGATTTATGACGTCTGTAAACTCTGCATGTTGCGTTTCTGCGTGTCCTCTGCATAATAGCACCTAGAGATGTGTGATTTTCCTTACAAGAAAAGTATGCAGCTCGTAGTTCGGAAACCCTGAATACAAATGCAGCGGCAGATCGGGTTCGAAATTATTTGGGAATTGGGAAACTTTTTTAAAACCAAAAAATACTCTTTCTACAAGTAGAAAATTTGGAGTGGACGCAATTTAATACCAAATGAGTAAGAGAAAGAATATTTCTGTGCATGTTATCCATCGAATATATTTAAATGTATAAGACTATCGAAAATCAATGGGAAACTTCATGCCACTTAAGTAGTCATTTTTGCGGGATATAGTTTTTTTCTCAAACGGCCGGAAGAAAGCTCATTCGAGAGCTGGCATCCTGAGCTGGCAGAATTGTCTTCACATTGTGCGACATGATAATTAACATTGCAACCATGCTTAATTAATCTTTGGGAATTGGAAGCACATTTCACCATTTCAGTCAACGTTTCATGAGATAGCATGTCTAGTGTACACCAGGGCTGACCGACGTCTCGCGTGTGTGTCTGTGTGCATATGTGCCGTCTCTCCCTGCCGATGTCGGTTAGCTAGCAGGAAACACGCACTACATGAGCTATTTAAGATGGCAGAGGCCCTGCGGCGGGGGTCATTCGCCGCCCTCCACGTGTTGTGCCTACAAGGCCGGCGTCGCATTAGATGCACGGCCTGCATTCTAGTCAGTGACCGTCGACTGTTATCGTAAGTCGTTCACAATTCCTGACGGCGTAATTAGTTGAGTCCAAAAGCTCCAGGACGGCATTAGTATGTCATCTAAAATTCGCATCTCCCTGCTTGTTCGGCCAGGGTGTCAAGCCGAACGTGCTGCCACTGTGCAGTAGCCAAGGCAGTTATGAACCCTAACCAACATGATCCCAGAACAAACTTCCACGAAATGCCAGATGGGAGACACCGATCTTAAAAATTTATTCTGTGCAGACTACCAAAATGCAGTATTAGTAGTAAACAGCTCACGTTGGTTGTTACCCAGCAGTGCTAATACATCATTGGCTCGGGGCGGTCACTATGAGTCATGTCGGGCCATGTGGTGGATGCCAGCTGCAGGCAGGAGGCTCGGGTTGGACCAGGGTCAGCAGTCGCATACTTCCTGATTGAGGAACGTTTCAAATTAGCGCGACTCTGACTTCTCTCTTCTTTACTTGGTTGGCTCAGCAGCGTTGCCGGGTGTGTGCACGGAAGGACCCACCTTGATAAAACCACAGTACCTGTCTTCTCCATAAACCGCTCTCCTGGCCCCTGACGTGTTAAACCAATCCTCGAAAAGCGAATTCAAGTGCCAGGCACGCGCCCCTTGGTTTCCTTTGAAACTGCTGATATAGCGCCATCATCCTCACTGTTTTCCCTCTAATGGTGAGGTTACACATCTTAAAATAATTGGAAAAACAAATATCTCTGATATTTCGCCACCTTCTCTACGAGTCTGGGGGTGACGGGTGTGGAGTCGACGTCCTCGTCTCCTATCTGCACCCCGCTAGTCTCGTGTCTGCAACCAGATCCAGGACGTGCCGACCGAAGCCTACTTGTCTGTATGGGTGTGGGGCGGGATGACGGGGGTGGGACGGGGGGAAACGTAAGCCGCATGAAAAAGGCAGCCTGGCCTGCCGTACCTCGTTCGATGCGAGCGCGGTTCCTTCGGAAGGTCTCCAGGTCGGCGCTAAGGGGACAACTATTTAAGCTCATTAACTGCGCGAACCAACTTCGTTCTAGTTTCATGACAGGCCGTTTGAAAACGTTTATTGTCCCAACATAGCCACTGTTGGGTAGCTTCGTAAAGGTTGGTCATGCTACCTGGTGGTACTGGGTTGTCGCTGCTCGAATTTGCAGACTGAAATTCCCCTTCCCAGTAATCTTTGTTGTCTTTACATCTAAAACAAAGCTCTCGTTTGATTTGCAATCCGACTTCTTTGAAGCTCCCTCATATACGGCGCAGATTCCGGCGTCTTGGAGATATCAGAGAACTTGCGTGTAAAAACAACCGGAAAGTTGGGACTTGCTTGCTGGCTGACCGCTGCCTCCGCCGATGAGAGAGCGTGCTTTTATTTCGAGATGTACAAAATATTCAGCGAACAGATGCCTAGACGTCATGGTTCACCAGTAGCAAAAAATGCATACTTTATCATTATTATCGTGAGCATTTGATGCAAGGACATGGCGGTAAATAACGTCTTTATTCACCCCCTAACAAAAGAGGAAGTGTAAGTTCAGTCGGCCGAGTAACCGACTTCATGCGCTAGAGTAGAATATCCTCTGCGGGTAAATGGGAATGAAAAAAACTGTTCGGTTTTCAGAACCCGCCCGATCATGGAACAATCTGCAGCTGTGACCTTCTGTTTCTAGCAAGTTAGCAGCCGCGAACCATCACCTGTAGTTCTACCAGGATGTTGAGTGTTGATATCTCGAGAACCGACTAGTCTGTTAACTACCACATCGTCCTAATACAGTTTTGCGACAGAATGAACCGACATTAAATATGGTCTTATTACCACCATTGACCTGTGAGTTGAATATATAACTGAGGACTGGGTTAAGAACAAAGGAACATAATTTATCAATCTCCCTAATATCGCCGTTAAAGTCCGATTGGTCCTCCATCGCTCCATCGCGGTATGTGATGCACCAGCAAAGAATTATTGCTACTTTCGGCCAAGGTGGAATTGTACGGCCCAGCATCCTTCATGTCGCCTCACTTGCAATACAGCCACTGCTCTCAACAACCAACTCGCTTGTTTCATGGATCTTGTCGCTGTATTGGATTCGGTTTTCCTTGATTCTGCAAAGTCGGTCAGACCGCATGACGGATTACAGCTGAAACTGCTACGTTTCATTAAAGCCTTCTATTGCCGAAGAACAAGGTCCGAGCGCTTTCGTCATGTTACCTCCATCGTCCGTCAGGATTGCATCCTTTCGTCAAAGTGGATAACCGTTCCCCTGAGCATTGGTATGCCACCCCGGCGTCTAAGTAGATTGTCTTTCTTCTTACGGATCTTGTGTCCTGGTGGCTCTAGGCTTCCGACAGGCTCCTTTGCGGACATGCAGCTGCTGCGCGAACTCAGTCTAAGTGAGTCTCGAGCTAGATTTCATCTTTTAGGGGTTCGCGGTTGGAAATGTGCACCCGGTAACAGTAGATAATAGAACTCCCGATCTAGTGGACAGATTCTGCTACCGTGAATTGAACTTTCTACCTTTACCCGTCATGGACTCAGGACAACAGGGGGTTTGTCTTCTTACCTGGCTGCGCATCATCCGTTGCGTCTACAGGTGGCGGATGTTGAACCGGCCTTCAGTGAAGGCTAGGCGCGAAGTCAGCAGTTTCTCGGGACTGACGAGTAAGTATTTGTGACCGTGCAGCCGTGAGACCTTCAGGCATGGCTGGTGAACTGACTGCCGATAAAAAGGGCACTAGCCATGAATAATGTTGCCCGTCGCAGTCCGGCCCCATTCTGGAAGTTCAAAGTACCCTGCCGGAGGTGGGGATGGAAACGCTCACCTTCGAGGCCAGAGAACCATGCATCCGCTAAGCTTCTTGGGCAACAGTGGTCCGGTTAATTGTGGGGCTTTTGGACAATCGGTTTATTATGCTGGACTCCCTTTGGTTGGCCTTTTCGAGGGCTCGTCAAGCCGAGGGAAGCAGTTCCCTGCTCAACAGCAGTAATAATAATAACTACTACTACTACTAACGTGGACGGTTTTGTGCGGGTCTAAGAGGTCTTGCCTACTGACCGTATTTGGGACGTTGACTGAACTTAACTTCACTGCCTCTTTTTCTGGAGTCAGCCGGCTGTCTTAACTCAGTGACCAAATGCCGGGTTACTATCAAGAATGTCTGTCATCACGCCTTATCTAACTTTTTCTGGGAAAGTGTCCACTAAGTACCACATAGGATATTCACACTAGGCCGATGAGATCTGTCCGCAATTTAGACGATGCCTTAGGGAAGAAACCAGGGTGTGGGACGGGCTTAACGGCGGTTTCGAGGGCATGACTGCCTTTAGTGCAAGTGCGCCTGCTGTTGCCCCTGCCGTCGTTGTTGTCGATGTTGCTGATGCTGATGATGATGACGACGACGACGGCTGTGGCGATGATGCACTTAGAAGATTAATTGCTTCCCACGTCCGCCGGTAACAGCTGCTATCCCCGTGTGTGAGCTGAAGACAATCCTTTAGGGGTGCAGTCAGCCGGGTTTAGGCCCTATTCTAAGTTCGAGACACGAAACACACCATTCACGGAGGTGGTGGTGGCGGCGGCGGCGTTTGGTGGTGTAAGTCATCATTTCCGTCCCTTCACCCCCCCCCCTTTCTCGCTCTTTGCTTGCCGTTTCAGTGTCAGTGTGACATTTAGTGCTCTGGGAGACGGCCATAGCGGCGTTCTGACGATTTAAAAACCGCTCCGCCTGGCCTTTTTTCTGTTCACCCACTCTGGGCGTCGCTCGTTCGCGCTCTTGCTCTCGTTCACTGTCCTGGTAGTTTGGACAGTCAGTTCATTTGACTTACTGCCCCTATCCCTTACACTTTTCGCTTGCCTGAACGTATGCAGAAGCGTGCACGAAGCAAACACCACTGTCATTTCGTGAACGAAGTTGAGGTGGCATATGTGTACGCGTAACACGGTTTCTACGCATACGCAAACAGTCTGTTTTTTCTTCCCGCCTTCATGAAGACGAACAACCCCTCTTGTACGTAGTTGTCGTTCCGTTTATGAACTGAAGGACGGGAAAGTATCCGTTTCGACCTCTTTTTTGACTTCCCACCTACCAATCCTCAGTTATCTTCTACCACATTGAAATATCACGAACTTCTGCCTTGAATGGAAAACATTACTTGCACGTCAATAGAAGCGAAGAGCCGAGTCCCAGGAAGTAGTCTTGAAGAAGGAGACACGATCGCCGGGACAAGAGCTTTATTAGCCTGACGTTTCGGATTCCTACTCGAATCCATCATCAGAGACAAAAGAGCAGAAACGGG
>CACRXP010000099.1:497802-515582 GCA_902702965.1 Spirometra erinaceieuropaei
AATCTGCCCTACTTATGGCCTGCCTCTTCTCATCGGCGTTGACTCCTTCCCAGACGTTGCTAGGTCGTTAAACCCGTCTTCAGGCGACGCTTCAAGGAGGCTTCTTTTACCTAGCTCTAAATCCATGTTCGGCATGGGCGACGAACAATGTTCATTCTTGTTGAAGGTTGCTGTTGCGCAACAACCAGATAGTGCTGTTAGTGCGGCAACGGTTTCAACACCCACAATCCCCCCACTCTTCCCCACTGGCCAGGACTCTATCCTTGAGATCCGCATTGTAGTCATCGATGTCAATGACAATGAACCCTTTTGGCCAAACAACCTGCAGAGCCATGTGGTTGAGTTTCGTGACGGTGATCCGGCAGGAAAGCGTCAAAGTCTGCCTTTAGCCATCGACCTTGATCGGGACGAAAACGCTCACATTACTTACTCCCTTGGGCGCGATCCCTCTGGGTATCAGGGTGTGGAGAAGGACGACGACTGGAATAACCTGCCGTTCTACCTAGTACACAATCCCGCAGAGGGCCTTTACCTTCAGACAACTCGAGAAGTGGATCACGAGGAGGCCAGTTCCTACAGACTCATTCTCAAAGCTACAGATTCTGTATCGAAGACCTCCCTAGATGCCCAGAGTCCCAACCGCTTTCGTCGGCCACACACATCTTCCATCCCTCTGAAGGTTGTGATTCAGGATATCAATGACAATGATCCCAAGTTCACTCGACCCGTCTTCATGCCGTCCCAACCGGTGCTAGAGACAACACCAGTAGGATCCGTGATACTCGAGCTGACCGCTACGGATGCAGACTCAGGTAACAACGGAGCCTTTCGTTTCTCGTTTGCCCCCACCGCTGGGTGGCTTCCTCAGGTGGCCCTTGCACACCATCTCTTCAGCGTCCGGCCTGATGGAAAGGTGGTTGTCCAAAATCCCCTGGACGTTGATCGGCAATGGAGGATAGTGGAGGGTGGTGGACCCAGGAAGACAGACAGCATCTATCCCAAGCAGAAGTCAATGGAATTCAATTTCAAAGTTATCGTGCGGGATGAGGCAGAGCCTAGTTACGCGCGCTCTAGTGAAGCCTTCGTAAACATTGTTGTGGTTGATGAGAATGATGAAGCACCGGAGATAAAGGTATTGCGTTCGCCGTCGAAGGAGTGCATTCAGTCCCTCGGCCGAATGAGTTCTCTACCCGACGGAGGGTTCCAGGCACACCCTGGGCAGCCCGCTTACGCCTGCGTCTTCGAGAATGCCCCGTTGGACACGTTAGTTGCTACATTAAAGGTAAATTGTCATATTCTGGTGTCACAGTATGGTACCGGTTTGTCTTGCGGTACTTTTTTAAATCAATGTCTTACTTGGCATGTAGTGAAGTTCTTACACGTGTACGTAGCGATTAATGTCCAAAAAAATATTACTAATCTTAGGCTGCAAGCCACCGTAATTCCAATTCCCCAGTTATTTTGGATCTTCGTAGCTTGTACCTCACAAATGTATTCAGCATGCCCCCACGACTTTAGTTGAAAATCCAGGGTTCTTGTGCGTCCTTAAAAAGAAGGGGAACTCATTCAAAAAATTCTAATAGGTCATTTTTAGCGAAGGACAGAAGTTATTACTTCGAACAACGAGTTCGTGGCTCAATGGTTAAGGCGTTTGACTTCTAACTAACAGAAGACCAGTTAGAGCCTCAGGGACTGAAGATCAGGGGTTGGTTATGACTGGTTGATGACGGCCAATAAGCCAGAAATGTCCATTCTGGTCCCCTTTGTCGCTGTCGGTAATGTCCCATCTGTCATGATCAATATTCCCGATCACAACTGATAGGGTTAGTGTTATGATGGCTAGGGTAGTGGTTAAGGTTAGGACGAGGAGGGCTAGGGTTAAAGTTATGACATGGGAATAGGAACCCCCTGGGGTTTAGCATGAAGCCACACGTAATACTGAGATGGGGTCCATATTTCCGTGTTCGATCACCATTTCTGTCCAGGTCCTAGGGTCCTAAAAACCCCCGTTTTGTTGTGGCTGGCCGAGGACGGCTCGTAACCATGTGAGCGTTGCTGAACCAGACTTGACTTCAGCCACGTTGAAGCAAAGCTCAAGTGATCGCCACAGCGGGTTCTATGCCCAGAGCAACCCGACCTCTTGTTACGCTCCTTCATGATCCTTTAGACAGCACGCGGAGCCGACAAGGCCCCGCGACATGGTTTACGTCACTACGGATTGCAATACATATCCGCCCTGCCCACATTCCCCGCACGCCGTCCATATCCTCCTCTGGGACGATATGAAACCCGGAAAATGAAAGACGCTTCTTAGCTTGGCTGCAGACCTTGAGGCACGTCCACGTCTGGATGATGGCGGAAAAGCCTTCAGCGAGGACTGACTACGAAACAAGCAGTCTCTCAGGTCTGAAAAATAAGCGGTCTAGGAGTATGGATGCGAGCCTCGACATCCACCTGGCACACGGGTTCCCTATAAATAATTCGAATACATTGGTGGTATTGGGTCATGGCGGCTGTTTCAGACCATCAAAGCGGGTTTTACCCGCAGCCGTCGGACATAATTATGGAGTTTTAGAATGATGCACCTAAGACGTGAAGGTAGGCACTAACCTTAGAAGTCATGCACTGCAGGAAAGCGTCAGTCTATAAAGCTGCCATGAGTTCTGTGTTTGGACTTGCTGATGGTCGACGGCCCCGCGAGGAGCTCTTTTCAGCCCACAACGGACTAAAACAACATCTCTCCCAAGCTAGGAGAAACAGTTTAACTGGTGTTTCTCCTGGTCCCTTGTGTCGCATAAGTGAACCGGTTTGTGTGTTGCTGATAGCGTCTTCCTACCGCTTTGCAGCCCATTCGAAGCCGCCTCTTGGGGAGTTGTTTGCTTTTCCATCCCCAATCAGTGCCCTGTCGGCGTCCTGAACTTGCTGTCCCAAGCGAACTGGAACAAAGTAGCTTTTTGCTACATTGAACTTAGGTCATCGTCCCCGTCGCATGCGGGTGTTGCCTGCCTATCGGAAGTTGTTCTTTTTCCCATAGTGCTCTGCCCTCTGTCAACCCCCCGCCCCTGTGGCAGATACTGACTTCCTCCGAGTGTTTCCCCTCAGCTCCTTCAGGGGGTGGGGTGGGAAGGTGTGATTCATACCATTTATTTGCGCCTCTGCTCGTACCTATGTGTGTGTGCGTGCGTGTTTAGGATAGAACGAGTCAGGCGATGAAGTAGGCCTCGTCTTGGAAACCGCAGGCTTACCTCGCAACCTAGAATCTTCACGCTAACTGGTTTACTCCGTCCCCTTCCCCACGGTAACAGTTTTTATTGCAGAGCGCGGTACCTTTGATGTGCAGCCTGTACGTCTGCCTATAAAGAGCAGAAACAAGTGACTGATGTGTTTGACGGAAACCAGGAGTAAATGGAGCCGCTTGAGGGGAGGGGTGTTGGTGCTGACGAGGGAGAGGAGGCAGAGTTCAAGGGTTCTGGAGCTCTCTGTTGAGTGGCACGGATTGACATTGCAGGGTTTGGGAAGAAAACGAAGTCTTGTTTAATTTCCGAGGAAATTAACGTGCGAACTTGGAGTAAATCCTTCGGAACAGACCTTGCCGTATAGTAGCCTCTACTTTCTTACATACAGTCCAATTTTTGCCGATACAAGCGAAAATGCGAGTTCCAGGAACTAGTTGATCAGAAGAAGAAGCGATCGCTGGAACAATGGCGAATAAAGCCATTGTTCCAGCGATCGCTTCTTCTTCTGATCAGTCCAATTTTTGATTGTAAATGTATGATTACATCTTCGAACCGCAAAATATGGAAAGTGGCCGCAGTAGTCATTTCTCAACAATACTCCAGTACTCATGTCTGTACGTTAGCCAACTTCTCCCCCCTGCCTCTCTAAGTATCCTAGCAATTATGCGTGGTGACTGATGAATTATTACATATTCTAGGCCATTTTAGTTAAACTTTCTGGTAATCCTTTCTGTAGCTTTGTTCTATTGAGGAAAGCTAACGTTATCCGGCAGAAGTCTATGCCCGCCCTTTTATATCTAGGACCCCGAGATGATCAAACTAGTCGTCGAGGGTTTAAGATAACATCATCACCTTTAGATTTCTTCATATGCTGTCGTATAAGTAAACATATTGTTTTCAGCTTTTCCCTCTCTTTCATAGGCGGTACTTCCATGCATGCTTTCGATCACAATTTCTAGCATTGAACTTTGGAGATCACATGTTGAGAAATTTGTTATAGGTATTGTGCGGATACGAGTTCCAATTTGACTTTTGAGAGACGGTGCTTTTCTTAATCCCCGCGGAATAATGAACAGCCCTACTTCATCGATTAAACATTACAACTCTGCTCGGCTAAGAGTCTAAAGACGGGCCAACTGGAAAAGAATGGGGAAATGCCCGAAGTATGCGCCTAGCCCCTTAGTAATGCCACAGTTACCGGCGAACACTGATCACTACGACTTGGAGAACAAAGCTCTACTAGGAGAAGGTAGATGCCTTTAGAAGGGGGTTTGTATTCTGTATAAGAGGACAGCCGTGTAATCCCAGTAGACGGCGTGGAGGCCTCAGCTCCCGTGTACCTTCGCCAGGTTCTGTGTGTGTAAGTAGATTGTAGCCAATGCGTGTGCGTCTTCATGATTCGCTGTTTACATGATTTGTGGGAACGAACTAGTGGGCCTTACGTGTCTTGCCTAACGTGTGACACACGGAGGGCCGTGATCTCCTAGACGTGCGTGTTTCTGTTGCACTAGCTTGAGACGGTCGGCCAGTAGGGCTAAAAGTGGTTTTGACTGGCAAATCAGCAGTTTGACAAAATTGGATTACCGTGACTGGCGTTTGCAGCGACGGTGAGCGACCTTGAAATGGTAGGTCGTACGTCAAGCACTGGAGTAAAGAATTCTAGTGGTTCTATAGTGAGACTGCTACAGTGTCCTTTTACAGGGACTGGGCTGCATAAAATCGGTCGAAATTGTAACCTGCTACCTGAGGTGGTCGATCTTGGCTCCTGCCCGACATTTTTATTTTTGATGGCTTGTTTGCTTTTCTGTCGTCCAGCTGGTGCGATGGTGGTTTTAGTAGCTTGCTTGTGTGGTCAGTCGTCATATTGGCTTAAGGCCGTTGAGCCTATGAGGTGAATGTTCGGTCTGATGACTCTTCGGCTACCAACTCGCCTTCACGAACGCTAACTGGTAGCAGTGAGACTGGTTAATAGCTCCCAAATTGTAACGAACAGGCAGCAGACTGACGATAGCTTCGACTCCCCCAGGGGGGGGGACCATTTTAGGCCGAAGAGTTTCAAAGCTCAGGTTGTCTGCACTGAAGGGGTAATCTTTGAATTTGAATTTAATCAAACGGAACGTCAACTCCTCCATCCACCTCTCCCCTCCCCTCGAGCTTAGCAGAACCTGCGTCGTTACTACCACGAAAGCAGGATAGGGTGACTGTGAATAGGAGCTCAAAGAGCCCATCGGCGAGACCGGCGAACGTCATAAAGAACAGCCACTGGGACTTCCAGGTATCCCCCGCCTGCGTTTTATCTGATCACGCAAGCTAGTTGCGTTAATGCTCCAGTCAAGCCTCAACCAGCAATCATGACAGTGTAACTAAAAAAAACGACCGAGCACTGAATAGGAAAGTTATCTGCAGCCCTGTTTAGCTTTTTAATTCGTTTCATTTCTTGACAATGGACAGTAGCCGGAGTCGTTCAAAATGGCAGATGCTTGAGGCAGTTGTCCTAGTGATCCTTTCTACGCTTCCTAACTTCTCATGGCTGATATAAGAGATTACAACGAGTATTTGGACGCTTACTGGGTCAGCATACTATGTTCACAGATTGGTGACAAATGTCCAACAATTAGGAACAGGGAGTAAAGAGTTGTTCATAATTCCCCTTTTGTCAAGGTCAACGATCCGGACTTTGGTGGGGAAGACGAGTTTGAGTGCAACATCTCGAACAAGAATTTCACTCTCCTACCCGAGGATTTTGCCAATTCGCGCCTCCCTGCCCATCAAGTGCACCAGGTATTTGACCGGCCGTTTGACAAAGCCAAAACAGCCGGAGTAACACAGTACGCCATCCTGACAGCCGCGCCCCTCGACCGCGAGTTAATGCCCTTCCAGAAGATACAGATTCTTTGCTCGGACAGAGAGGGTCACAGGACTACACAGAACCTCTCTATCCTCGTGGGAGATGTAAACGACAACAAGCCAACCTTCCTACAGGAACTTATGCACTACCAAGTGCCAGAGAACTCCTCTCCAGGCACTGTGTTGAAGGCCTTTGTACCTGAGGGAAGTGGTGGCCACGGTGCTGCTGGTGGTGGTGGCGATCCTCGACGCAACGTTTCCATCACGACGCTGCGAAACGTGCTGGCTCAAGACCAGGACGTTGGCAGGAATGGGAGAATCAAGTACCGCCTGGAGGAGAACTCGGAGCACAGCGGGCAGTTCAGCATTGATCAGTTCAGTGGGGCCATTTCAACACGCGTTAGCTTTGACCGGGAGAAGACAGATAAATTCACGCTGACTATCTTGGCGGTGGATCAGGGTGAGCCGGAACTCACCGGAACCGGCACTGCACAGGTTTGTTTGTGGAAATGTTTAAAACTGTTATAATCTGTCGCACGGGCAGTCAAACGCAATATCTAAATGATTGTTCCTGTGCGCACTTGGTTACTCGCTATCTAAACAGCCAACTGCTCTTGGGAACTATCACGACGTGCTGACGATCATGCCTTGCGGTACTGCTAACGGACGGGCCTACGTAGGACCCCGGGTCAGACCGTAGTGGTTCCCTAGTGTGACCGTTGTGGTACTCACACCCGTGTGCGATCCGAGGCTACCCTGCACCACACTTGGTGCAAGGACACGCCATTCACGGCTGCGCCCATCTCTTGCTGCAACGGTGGACCTCGTAGCTTGAGTCCGTCAAACTATTGTACTCTTTGACATAATACAGTGAGTGACCGATCTCATGAAATGTTGACGGAAATTCTGAAATGTGTTTTTGACTAGGAAGGATTACTTAGGTTCGGTAACAACATTGCTTAGTATGCGGCATAATCCTATAATTTTTCGGACTCACCAGGATGTCTGCTTTTGAATGCATTTCGTTTTACCCCCCTGTAGAAATCTAATTCGGTAAGAAATGACTACTTAATTGGCATTCATTTTTCGCATAGATTTCTGATGGTCTTATAAATTCAAACATATTTTATACAAAACATGCGTAAAAATATGCTTTCTTATACTCGCTTGTTGGAGAATCGCGTTGTCTTTATATTTTATACCTGAAAAAGGCTATATTTAGGTTTTGAAAAAGTTTCTCACTGTCCGAATAATTTTGAGCCTGATTAGCTTTTAGGGGTTTCAGTCTACTAGGTGCTTGCTTTCGGCGTAAGGAAAATCATATATTTCCCTATGCCTACAAAAACATACCGTGTAGATTTCATAAAATATTGCAATGGATTCGGACTATGTTCTACATTTCATGAGAAGCATTGGCAAACGGACGTATGCGATGCTCTATGAATGGAAATTGCTCGGGCTTAAAAATCTCGTAATTAGAAACTTTTTCAAAAGCTAAATATAGCTTTTTTCCCGGTATAAAATATAAAGACAACGCGATTATCCGCCAAGCGAGTAGAAGAAAGCATATTTTTACGCATGTTTTCTATAAAATATGTTTGGATTTATAAGACCATTAGAAATCTATGCGAAAAATGAATGCCAATTAAGTAGTCATTTGTTACCGAATGAGATTTCTATAGGAGGTCCAAAAGACATGCATTCAAAAGCAGACATCCTGCTGAGTCCGAAACATTATAGGATTATGCCACATGATAATCAATGTTGTTACCGTACCTAAGTAATCCTTCCTAGTCGAAAACGCGTTTCAGAATTTCAGTCAAGATTTCATGAGATCGGTCACTGCAAGCTCTCAGTGTGCCTTTGGACTGGGTTTTGGAACGTTTCTGTGAGGTGACTTTCTGAGATAACTATAAAGTACCCCAATGGGTGATGTTGGATTCCTTGGAAATTTCAGACTGTGAAGGCTTAGAGGGGAACTTCTTTGTGATCAACCACTACACTCTATCACAGCTGTCAAAGTCTTGATTTAGTCTTACCGTTGAAATCTAGAGGAGGCGGGGTGAGTGAAGACGATGGTATTCAATGTTTACTTGCTACTGACCACTTCACGCTTTAATAGATACTTGCAACAATTGGAAGTTTGCGAATTGGCGGAACACTCAGTCCTGTTGTTATAATCGGCAGCTTTTATTACATGCCCGAATGGGTCAAGTCTGAGTCTGTCAATAAGCGAAAATCATAAGCGTGCCCTATCACGTGTAGATTGAGACTAGATGGCGTCAAAGCAGGCTTTACCAGCCTTTGTCCGGCACCGTATTGGAACCATAAACTGATGGAGTAGAGGAGTAAACTGAGACGTTAGTCTTCGAGTCCAAGCGTCCACTAAACTGCTTCTTAGCCTTTTGTCTGGCGAGCCTCGGCTCAACCAGGCTTTTGGGCGACCATAGTGTTATTCTCTGCACACTCCCTCGTTGGACTTGCCGAGGTCCAATTCCTGTACAACGACAGCGTGCTATTCATCGACCAAAGAAAACTGGTTCTCTGGCGAGAGGGCTATAGAGAGGGCGTTTTTTGTACGCGATTCAAGACCGAGGATGATTCACTCCACCCCTTTGGACAACTAATTTGCCTCACTCCATTGGTGTTTCTGGCATTCCTTAGAACAAGCAGAACAGTCCCTATACTCGTCGTCAGAGTAGAGAAAAGGCCTCTTTGTGAAGGAAGTAGGGTGCAGGGTAGAAAAACGCTCACGCATAGGCGTCAACCCCGCGACCAGTTTTAACTACACTCGCCCACCCTCTAATCGATAATTAGTGAAAGACTAGCGGCGACACGTCTGCCGAGCAGACTGATATCTCAGCGTATGCAGGGGACTATTAGGGATGTTTTAAATGTGGAAACCTTGAAAGAACCTGTTCGGTGTTCCATTCTGCTGTATGACTTCCTTCCAGACCTATGGTCAGTGACTGATCTCATGAAACACTAATTGAAGCTCTAAAATACGTTTTTGACTAGGATAGATTGCTTAAGTGGGGTTGCAGTATTACTTATCTTGTGGCATCAGATAAAACTGCGTATTGCTGGCTTGGAACGTTGCAAACTGATGGGATAACTTGAACCTCGCAGTCGGCCTAGTTGTCTGTTAGTGTGGAACGGCCGACTGATGGTCTAAGAGTCAGGCTGCAAGAGCGCCTTCTTAATGTGGCCCTTATGGTACTTCCACTCCGTGGGAACCGGGCCAGGTATGACGGCACGTCTAGGTGTGCGACTTCGGCTGCGCCAACCCCTTTCGCTGTTGGTTAAAATCCTGGTCATTTGCTTTGTGGACCAGAGGGTGTGGAATGGAGCGCCAAGGTGCGGTCTCGACCGTGCCATCTGCCTGCGCCCTCCCCCGCCTCCGGCCGTCTTGGCTATGTCTTGACACCGGGTTCAGGTTGGGGAGGAGGAGAGTGCGGTAGATGCTGCGCAAGTTTACTATCACTTTAAACTAATTCACGCGCAAGTTACCGTGTCTGCTCTCATCTTGCTGTGGAGCACACGGTGTATATCGTCGGATGCGACGGTCGAACTATCATCTTGTGACATAATTCCTTGATATTTAAACACGGCATGGTGTTGGCTTTTGAATGCACCTCTCTTCGGCTGCCTGCAGAAGTCGCACTTGGTAAAAGATAACTACTTAAGTAGCATACAATTTATATATCGATCTTCAATGCTCTTGTAAATTTAAAAATATTCTTCAGAAAACATACGAAAATATTCTTTCTTGTACTTATCCGGCAGCAAGTCATGTTTTCTGCAAACATTGTACCTGAAGAAGGGGTATCTTTCGGTTTTAAAAGTTTTTAATTAAGAGATTTTTTAGGGCCGTGCAATGCCCACTCGATGAATAACATCTTATCTGCCTGTCCGATATTGGTGTTCGTTAAGTAAACACCATGGTCCACACCCACTGCAACATTTCATGAGTCTCATATGGTCTTTTTAAGCATGTCTTTCTTCACCTAGAAAGTATACAGTCTGTCGATCGAAAAACCTAAACAACATGCAACGGAAGACCCAGTTCAAAATTATCCGGGGGTGTAAAACTTTTGAAAACCAGAAGATACTCTTTCTTCGAGTATAAAATTTGGAGAAGACATGATTTGCTACCAAGTGGGTGCGAGAATTAATCTTTTTACGGAGATCTTAAATGAAGTGTATTTGGTTTTACAATGGCGTCGAAAACCGATGGATAAAATGCATACTATTTAAGTAGTGATCTTTTTCCGAGTACGGTTTTTGTAGGCGGCCGAAAAAACGTGTATTTAAAAGCCAACGCCATGGCGTGTCTAAATTATCACGGGATTACGTCGCAAAATGATCAATATTACAGCCGCACCTAAGTAATGTTTCCTAATCGAAAACGCATCTCAGAGTTTTACTTAACATTACATGAGATCGTTCACTGTCTACATGTAGAACCCGAATGTGTTGGCAAAGTAGAATTTGCCTCCTATATCAAAATACCCCCATCTGGCCGTGTTTTATTGGAGACTTGTCCTTTCAGGTGACCATAACGGATGTGAACGATAACCCTCCCAAATTCGCTCAGGAAACGTACACATTCCAAATCCTCGAGAATATGCCCCGGAATTCAAGGGTGGGTCAAGTGACCGCCACTGACCTCGACGACCCAATGGCCCAGGGTCCCATAACCTACTACCTGAGTGCCGACCACGATGCCCTCGGTTTTAGCATTGAGGCCAAGACGGGCGAGATTGTGACTCGACGTCCGTTGGATCGTGAGGAGCAACCCAACTACACCTTCAAGGTGTTGGCTCGAGATTCAAGCGGCAGTGGCAGTGGCAGTTTCGGACATACGCAGCACACTGCAACCGCCACAGTAAATGTGGTGCTAGAGGACGTCAACGACAATTCCCCGGTCTTCATCACGCCTAACGCGACTGCCAACACGCTGACAGTGGCCGTCACACAGACCCTTGGCCATCGCCTGGCTGTCATTCACGCCGAGGACGCAGACGAGGGTCTCAACGGTCAGGTCACCTATAAGATCAAGGCCGGCAACTCTCTGAACCTCTTCAGCATCGATCCACAGTCGGGTCTTCTGTTTCTGGCCGAGTCTCTGACCCGCCTTGCTGAACTGCACTCACCGCCCCTGGATGGCGGCGGTGGTGCCGGGAAGGCCGGGAACGCAAGTGACTCGGAGAGCGAGAGTACTGCACGAATGCTGCAACTCTCCACCCAGCCCACAGTGCACGTGCTTACGCTGGAGGCCTGTGACAGTGCGGAGGAGGCACCACGCTGCACCGTCTCCACTAATCTGCGTATCCACATACAGCCGGCGACCTCTGTGCTTGCAGGACGTGAAGAAATGCGGCGCTACTACGCGGACCAGCAGTTCCACCCGGTTGCCGGCGAAAACCCCGTCGAGGGAGCCCCGGAGATTAGTGGAGACCAAAAGACAGCCGGCTGGGGCGGTGTTCTCGGGATTGGTCCCCGTGGAGGACGGGGTATCTCAGCCTTCGCGGGCACCTCGAGTGAAATTGTCATCATTTGCATGTCGGTGCTGTTCATTATCCTCTTGGTCACAATCCTTGCCCTGACTGTTTTCTTCAGAAGTTGCAAGCTCGGGCCAACCAAGACTCTTTCAAGTACGTTCGCGGGAGTTCTATCTCCTCTGCTGATTGTGTCTAGTTGCTGTTGGCTTGTCCTGCGCAGTCGCGAGGTAACCCTTCTCAACAGCATGAAATGGGAAGTAATCCCGCTTCTCGGATATGCATAGGAAAGCCTAGGAAACAGGTGTGCGTAACCCCACTCATGTATCGTACTAGCTGCCGCTGCCCCTAACTCACGTGGCCGTCCACTAAAAATCCTAACTGGTATCTTTCGTAAGGTTAGATCAGCAGCCCCTGTTCTGTTAGGTAACCGATATGCGTTATTTATTAAACCTTATGATCAAAATACTCTTGCCACTTTGGCTTAAAATAGGCCATTTATACTTCCAACCTAGGCATCAAAGGTCGAGATGACTTTGCCGAATTACTACGACTGCAGTACGCTGCTGTCAGGAATTGGGCTCATCCGTCGGTCCCCAAAAGCCACTCGTGGGATTCCTAACCTAACCTTAACGAGTCCATTGCGTCTCATTACTTCGTCTGAAATTTATGAACAAGCAAACAGTTGTCTTTAGGACATTACTTGTTAGAATCAGGTCTTATTTTCATGAAAAGGTCAGTTAGTTACTGTAAAACTAGCAGAATGACTGCGTAATGTTTACAGCCGTATGTCAGCAACAAGCAGTATGCCCAATACAAATGGAGCATGTCTTCACCATTACCCAGCTTAGGCATAAGTCAGAAGCCAAGACACTGTTGTATTTGGGAGAAAAATCCCGTATGCTAGTTAGTTGGAACCAGTGATATTTGTCTAACTGTAAAGCCTCCCAGCACACATGCATGTGGGCCATTTGAGATGCAATCACCTTCAGACGGCAGCTGGCAGAGAATAAATCCTTATATAAACACTTAACAACTGCACCCGAGTTCACGTTACAAGTCCGGCTGGGCTGGGACTAGCTGTTTTTGGCTTACGACAGAAATAAGTCCGAAACGACCATTGTAGTCTTTCCTTGTGTCCTTTCTCCAATAAAAAGTTGCTTCTGATACTGACAAAGGTAGGCTGAATATTTTGTCCCAAATTGGGTAGTAAAAAGTGTCACATGTCTCTCAATTTTGTGCTTTTAATTTCAAATTTGAGTAGAAAATACGTGGTTTGAAGGAAATTTTTCAGCTAACTATTTATCCAGGTGAGACCACCACATTCGTTTCACTTGACTCAAATAACCTTGTATGTTTTTCCTCCCTTTTTTCGACAGCCTCTGCTACCCAACGCAGCCTTTCACGCTCCAAGAGCCCTGCCTACACAAGCTCTATGCACACTGCCGAGTTGGGCCAGTTGACTTCAGCCGAACTGGTCATCTCCCAGAGCCTCAACAGCAGCGGTGCCGTCTTGACGGGCAGTCAGAGTTCAGACATGATCCTTGATGGTCTACGGCATGCGGGCGCAGTGCCGATGCGCGGTGGTGTTTCCTCCAGCCAGTCCTTCTTCGAGATGCCCAAATCGATGCACGAGTTCAGCTGCCAGGGCCTGACGCCCTGTCCCGAAGATGTGCGTAACAACCTCACAGCGGCCGGCGCCGTTGCAGGGCATGCCGCCTTCCAGCAGACCACGATTGGCAAGCGACAGGAAATGGCACGCAGTGCAGATCTGCTTTACCTGCCCAAGGGCTCTGTAACTCTGACAAATAAGGACGGAACAATGGTGGGTGAATAGCAGACCCGTAGTCCCTTTAGCAGAGGACTGGTCCAAAAGTTGGACCACCCAACGCGAACCTCTTCCTTGCAGTAATGTGATCACCTTTGTTCTCTACTGTTGTTGGTTAATAAGGTGCTAGCTACCATCAACCCGCAGCATTGCAATTGCTTGCCCACGTGAGCCAGTTATCACTAGCCTGATCTCCTCGATCCGGACAAATGAGGACGCACCTTCCGTCGGGTCTTGACAACGGTATTCACACTCTGCACTGCTCCGATAATGTCTCTTAGTCTACTCATCAAACCACCTTCTGCTCATTGTTCAGTAGACAGCGTTTAGTAAAGTTAAGAACCACAAAATGGGGTCCTGACCAAGGGGTTTCCCTGTTGACTTGAAGAAACGTGCGGGAGGAAGCAGATATAACCGTCTTAGAATAACGAAAATTCCCATGAAAAGAAGGCCACAAGTAAACCTCGCATGGGTTTTGCACGTGAATATGGATTCCCTGTATTACGGGAGGCCTTTTCTTGAATTCCAGGCGATTAGAGTTAGTTTCGAGGTTGATAGGGTTAGGATCAGGTTTATTGTTAGGATCATGCTTAGGGTCAAAGTTGGGACACGGGTATAGGAGCACCTCTGGAATTTAGCGTGGGGTCACGTACTGGGGGAGTGGTGGGGGATATTACGTGTCCGACCCTCACATCTTTTACTTATACCCTTTTCCCATATAAATGTACTGACGAGAATTTATCGTAAGCAAACGCGTGTCCGCCAACTGGTCCCCAAATGCTTATTTGTAAAGTGCGAGAGGGAAACCGCACGTTGGTCAGGGAACCTGGAGTGTTTAGTCTGACTGTCAACTTCTTGACAGTGGTAAAAGATTTTCGCCAGAGGGTGCTTTGAAGAGGGGTGTAAAACGCGGCTGTTGGGTCGTTGTCCTATCCAGCTTCGAACTTGGCCCACGTCTTCTTTTCAGCTAGCCATGAGACTTCTGCAGTCAAGAGCTGTTTAACAGCCTATACTTCAGTATACAAGTATGATTGGTTCCACTGGCCCTTTGTATTTAAGGTAGATGTGGGCAAAGATAGGGTGTAGGACTCCCCACTAACTTGAGCTAGCCTGTGGACCGTGCCATACCTTGTGTGGTGGTAGAGGGGGTTTTACGGATGGGACAACACACAGGACGGAGAGCAGAGAGACACAGAAAATGGATAAATTCCTGCCGGAAGTCTTGCCGTGCGTTGTCGTTTGGCAAAAAGTGAGCGCGATAACTAAAAAATAAACAAAAGGCGATTTCAAAAAATAACGGCCTTTGGATAAAGCGCGGCTGGTAAGTTTAAATTTAGTCAGGGACGGAAGGAGACTTCAAACAATGGGAACGGCGAATAATATGTGGTGTTTACAGTCACACTGAATTTTACGGTAAATTTTTGTAGTTGCCATCTACTTGGGGATCCTACACCCTACCGTTACCTAGATGTGCTATCTCATGAAATGTTAACCGAGATTAAGAATTACGCCTTCGATTAGAAAAGATTGCTTAGGTAGGGTCGTAACACTAGCTGTCGGTCATATTAGGATGCCGGATTTTGAGCCTGCTTCCTTCCGCCCGCTTGCAGGAACTGAAATCTGAAAAAAATGCTACTGAAATGGCGAATTTTCCCCATTGATTTTCGATGCACTTATACATTCAAGTATATTTTATAGAAAATATGCGCAAAAATATCCTTTCTCGTGTTTATTTGGTAGCAAAAAGCGTCTTCAGATTGTCTATTTAAAGAGAGCTTATTTTTTGCTTTTGAAGAATTTCAATGTATGAATAATTTTGAACCGGACCTTTCATTACACTTGCATTTAGGGTTTCTAAACTACCAGCTGTATGTCTTACCCGTGACGAAAAATCACACATATATGCTGTTATGAAGACACCATAAAAGGGCTCATAAAATTTTGCAGTGGATGTGGATCATGTTGCGTGCTTTACAAACGGATACAACATTTCACGGTCTTAAAAAATCTCATTATTATAAACTTTTTAAAGGCAACAAATGCGCTTTCTTGAAGTATAAAATCTGAGGAAAACTTAACTTGCCAGCAATTGAGCATAAGAACAGATGTGTTTTACAAGTTTTCTGTATGATATATCTAAGAAATCAAAGGGAAAATTCGTATCACTTAAGAAGTCATTTAGAATTTAGTTCTTGCAAACCGCCAGAAAGGAACTCGTTCAGAAGCCGGCATCCTGATGTGACTGAGGTATCTTGTGATTGTGCTGCGCGAGAGTTGGTCTTACGACCCCACTCAACTGGTCTTTTCTAATCGAAGACATATTTCATAATTTCTGTCAACATTTCATGGGATAGTACACGTAACCCACCATCATAGCCGTTTTTTTATCCAAACGGAATGCCTATATGCATATCTCTTACTAACCGTATATCTATCTTTACATAACAGCCACAGCAATCCGGACAGCCACAACAACCCGGACACCTCATTGGCCACCCCTATGTGACAAGGAATAATGTGATTTGCTTCGGTGAAAATGGTAATTAACGAAAATCAAATTTGTCTTGAACCCAGACTGTTGTTGTGGCGATTGTTGGGCCGCACATTGCTATTCTCGCCTCTGTTGTCCAACCCTAGTGCACTTGACTCCGGCTGTCCAAAAATTCGGTTTTAGTTCAGGCTCACCAGTCAGCGGTTGCGTGGCGGACATTTTTGAAGAGATGCGATGGTAGTCGTTTCCATCCCCAACTCTGCCACAATAGGACCGGACTGCGGCGGGTGATGTCCCAGTTGGTGGTGGGAAAATTTCGTAATTTAGTAATAGCGCTGTGGCTGACTGTCTTTTTTATAGGCATTCTGTTTGCCAGACGGACGCTTAGCCACTTCTGAAGGTGCCACCGCTGCATAGTCAGCGACTGGCTTCTTCACCAGACCCAAGAGGGTGCTTACTGCCCTCACTGTGTGTCATTTCACCATCCGCCACGCACCGTGGACGCAACAGACAGCCAGCGAAGGCCTCATTGCCGGGCGCCTTCTTCCAGGAGTTGCTGCAGACCTTCCGGAACTCCAGGTTCCGGATCCCCCTGACTGAAGAGGCTAGATTCTCATTGGGCTCTGTGTGCACTGATCGTTGCGCGCGAGGAGTACTGTGTGAGACCTGAGAGAAGCCAGATAGTTCATAACAACACTGTCCGGTAAAAGTTAGCGGATTAAGCATATCACAGTGGAAGGCAGTGCACAGTAGGCGAACCCACATGGGTGGGTGAATCTGCTGGAAAATGAGTGTGAACTACTGTTTTGTGTACGTTGTTGTTGGCTTCTGTATCACGACGGCATCCCCTGCCAGCGCGAATTTTCGTGGACTAAGATAGGGGAGTCATAAAGTCTCCGAGAGGAGCACTATGAGCAGTACCCCTCTTATCTCCTACCAGGATTCCGAAGGTCCGTGACTGAAATCCGTTTCTGGATAGATCTCTTGGAACCTTCGAACATTTCGCCAACGGAGACTGCACACTTTATTACCTTCGCTAAGGGTCATCGTTGTGTTCCGATTTGCATGAGTAGACTAGCCCCTTCCCTTGGCCGGTGTTTGGCCACGAGCAAAGAGGGCCGGCACTGAACGCGTAATTGACTGGCACATGCCTTTGAGATATCTGATAATTGTTGGACCGGCCACGTTCCCTACTGTTTGACTCCCACACAAGGGGCTGCTCTGCAGGTGCGCTGGACCAGTTCGGCTCACTACGTGTGTTTACCGGGCTGCGTTGATTCCGTGCGATCTCATAGCACTGTCGTACGTGCGTGTGGAACGTCTTGACCGTAGGCTCTCACGCCACGTCGGCTACTGCTCCCATTGGTGGAAGATCCGGCATACTGAAGTCCGATTCTCCCCATGGACATCGGCTATCATGGACAAACGGAGACTCGACGCGGAGTCAGCCTCTGCGCGCGTGTCCAGTTTTACCCTAATTTCAATGCATGGCTAAATTATCTCATCAACTGGCAACCCTTCAAGTCACGATTGTTATTTTGTTGTGATGACATTAGGCGTATCATATTTATTACAATAAGGAATGTATTGATTTACCACGAATGTTTCGCCAATGACTGTCGTGGCGTCAGCCTTCGTCCTGCACCTGCCGCACATGTGTGCGGCAGTGGTGAGAACCCACACAGGCTCGGCGCACTCAGACAAACGCTTATAGTGAGCTAGTGTGCCCTCCCCTCGTGGCTCAACGCAAGAGGGGTTCAAACCGCCTGGGGTGTAGTCGCACACTGTCTGGGAGAAGTGTAATGTTTCACGGATTAGGAAGGGTAGCGCCGTGTCCCAGATGCGGCTCCTTGCCAGTTCTCTGAACAAACTGTCCC
>CACRXP010000099.1:515635-539389 GCA_902702965.1 Spirometra erinaceieuropaei
AGCAGCAGCAGTATAGGAGTGGTGTTCCCTGGCTTGGGTCTTAGTTCATAATGTTGCATCCGGGGGTAAAGGGGTTCTACGTATGTCGCAAATTTCCTCCTGCTTTTAAATGCATCGTGAAATCCTCGGAGAAAAGTCCCTCGTCCTCGAAGACTTTCGTTAAGGCCTTATGCTTTGGGGACCGGTAGTTGTCTGTGGACTTAGTACTTGATGCTGACAACCAGCACACATTCATCCACGACTCACCTCTTTTCGTGCATAGGAAAGTTCGACCTTCACGGGCCAATCGATTGGTTAGATACTCGAGCTGTACGGGGAGCTAGAGCTGCGTATTCGAAGACCCAGAAGTTCGAACCCCTGCTGAGAGGGACAGAACCCACCACATCTTTCCTTCGGTTTGCTGAGTCTAATTGCCTACGCGGCTTCTTAGACACAGAGAGCTCGCTTAAGATAGCCGGTGCTTTTGTTAGAATGATGTGTGAGTTGCTGTATAGATCGTCAACAGACGCCGCCTCGCTGATGCTGACAAGACCTCTTTTCCATGGCCTGGTGGTCAAGTTTACAACCCACGAATGCTCTTAACCTTTTAATACCCGCCTTTTTAGGTGAGTATCAGGCGCTCAGAGGGGCAGGCCTGTACAGCCTAGAGAAGACGGGTGCCGACTGCCTTTCACAGCAAATGTTACGTCAGCAGCAACCACCGGCCACAGTAAATGTCTCGGGTCACCAACATACACACAGACCAGGCCAGCACAAGATGTTCGGTTCTAATCTTGCCTGTGTTCCCCGCTTCATCATGACCGGTGGGCCAGGTACCATGATTGACCTACAGCAGCAACAGCAGCAAGGTTACCAGCTGCAGGGTGCCAATGACGGCGCAGTCGCCTTTGATGCTTCTGCGGTTGATAAGTACAACACAGCCGGCGTTGAGATGACTTTCAACACCTACGGGCGTTACGTCGGTCTCCAGCCCAATATCCGAAGTCCTGAATCTCTGGATCCGGCTAGACAAACAGCCCTGGCCGACGCCCACCCCCGCACGGCTTACCGTCTATTAAAGCGTGGACAGGGCGTCTCGGCGCGCGAGTTTCCTCGCTCCAAATCCGCTCACACGGTCGCGCTTGCTCAGTCAGAGGGCAGCTGGCGTTTTGGTCAGCGCAGACAGCACATCTCCGAGAGTTCAGTTGATTTGAACGGTGCAACTCTTGAGAGTACTGAAACCGGCTTCCGTACCGTTCCTCGCTCTGAAACCGCTGGGGACCCTTTTGCGCCAACATCACCCGCAACGGAGGATGAAGGAGCTGATCTCCGTGGCGTCAGCAAAGGTGGCACGGCAGAAGACCTCTCCCTTCTTCTGCTCCACGACAGCGAGGGACGTTCAGAGCTGAGTGAACCATTGTTAAGTAATGTCAATCCTACAGCTGTTGTTTCAGCTGCCGATGAGTCCTTCGGTCGACCTGGAAAACTGATCGCCTCCGCTTACCGCGAGGCCAGTTTTGTGTAGGTGGTCTGGTGAAATCGAACTGCCCCCTGTCGGTCATACTTTGGGCACCCAGTTTTACGAGGTGCAATGGCCGCGGCCAGGGGCGCGCTTTACACGACAGATACCTTTTCAATCACTTGGTAACAAAAGACCGTGTATCAATGTCCCTCCCCCCCCCCAATCCCCACGCTGCTCCCCTGTCTATTCTTCTGTCAACATGCAGTTTTCTGACGGTAGACGGAATTTTTGATAAAGGTTTTTTGTAAATTAACAACCCAATATTTGTATAGTTACTTTCACGCAAGCGAAGTTTTTGACATATTTTTTGGTTGGGACAGGTATGAGGCTGGGTTTTGTTAATTTCTGCTGCTGTCCGGCGTTACACAACTTTGAGGGAGTTTGACGATGGCAACCATTCGGGGTATCGATTCGAGTGTCAGCGGCCGCGTTAGTGGTAATAGTAGTAGCAGCAGTATTAGTGGTAGTAGTACAGTACGTGACCTAGCTCACGAAATCTGATAACGGAAACTGATGCGAGAGTCTGGACGTCTTTAGCGTTGCGCATTTTGTTCGCTCATTCACTTCAATGAAATGTCCTTTTCTTGTGCAGACATTGTGTTTACGCAATTATATCAAGTAAAATATCGGTAAATTTTCGCGAAAATGGACGTTGCAATATATTCGTGCACTTCCCTGTGTTAATACATGTCCTAGGCTCCAGTTAGACATCTGAGCGACTTTTTCATTGAAAGGATAGTAATTTACCCGCAAGAGTTTAAAACAGATTTAGCTGGACTAAAAAATTTATTTTATGCCCGATGCTAACCTGCCAACACAAAGGTTATTTCAAAAAACCAGAGGTTTTATTAATTCCTAGAAGTCAAAATAGCAGACCTGTACTATTTGGTGTCCTAAACCGCGGTAGTAACGCGGATAAGGATTTCTTCATTGAAATGGACTGACATTGTCTTGCCGTTTGGAAAATTCTACCTGATGTCACAAATTACCACTACCGAATGGTCATTTCCAATTTTGAGCACATGAAACACTCTTTGTCGTGTAGTTTAGTTTCTGTGCAAACCTTATTCGAAAGTAGAACTAGCAAACCACTAATATTTTCAGCAAAATATCGGAATCTATGTGGGCGCTCTCTCGTGCATTCATAATACAGGAACAGAGTCTAAAAGCGAGCAAAAACAGTGGAAATGACCTCAATGTAAAGAGGAAGGCATGTTCTTACGTTTGCGTTAGAAAAATATTGGTCTTGCTTAGGAACGTGAAAGAAACGGCCAAAAGTGTCAAATTTTTACATGGCCTCACCGTGCAAAGAGGCAAAGTACACAGTGATACGGCAATTGAGTGCAGTAATAAAGCACTTCTTCAAGAGGTACTTGTTAAGCAAAGTTTTCTTATTGATCGAAGGCATATTCGTTGCTGGTTTTCGTTGTGGGCAGCCATTCTTCTCGAGAATGAAGTATGATACTCGAATGAGTCTTCGCATGTGACCCAAACGACCATCTTCTTGAAAAGGAGCGCCCGAACACTCACTAATTCGGTAAATGCCTTCAAGAATACTCTTATTTTAAAGTTCACAACAGACAGGTAATTCAGAATCTGTCTTTATGGACGATCGGGTGAAAACACTAAAAATCTTAAAGTATTTAGCAATATTTCGAGGCCGATCTGAAACTCAACGTAATCCAAAACGAGGGAAAAGTATAAATTAACGGAAGAAAAGTTCGCTCTGCATACACAAATTGGTATGTTTACGATCACGCCTGTCAGATCAGTTTGAATTTGTTGTGCACCGAATGGCCTGACAGCATGTCACCTTATGAAGACTTTTGTTCCTACGACGTCCCCATAGGTGACATCAAGCAAAATCCGGTTTCTCTTGTTGAACCACATCTCATTTAAATCAAACGAGTCAAGAATACCACGAATCCCTGGAAAACTGCTTTGGAATCTACACTCAGAATGTGGCAGTTGACAAACCGTCATATATGAAATCACAAATTCTCAGACGATATTTAGATGCAAACTTCACTGAAACACTATTATTAAACGTTATTTCATTTCTAATTGCATATTTACTACATTTTGGTATGGGAATACATTTTATACATCTAAAAACGAAGTTTACTAAATTAGAGCCATTTCTGGCGTTTTCGGGATATTGCGCTTTTCTAAAAACTCGGCATTTCTAAACAACGCAACAGTGCTTTGAATATTTCTTTTATGTTTTTAAGTCTTTTAAACTTGTACTTAATTAACATAGCCATTGGATTCATGAAATGATGTCTGTTTGTGGGTGATTGGCAATCATTCGTAAATTTCGACACTTTCCATGGGTTAGGTAACACACTGTAGTAATAATAGTAATAAGTAGTATTGGTAGTAGCAGCAGCAGTAACTGTAGCAGCATTAGTAGTGGTGGTAGTAGTAGTAGCAGTAGCAGCATTAGTCGTGGTAGTAGCAGTAATAGCAGTAGTAGTAGTAGTGATGGTAGTAACGGTAGTAGTAGTGGTAGTAGTAATGGTAGTAGTAGTGATAGTAGTGGTAGCAGCAGCAGCAGTAGTGGTAGTAGTAGTAGTGGCAGTAGTGATAGTCGTAGTGGTAGTAGTAGTGGCAGTAGTAGTGGTGGTGTTAGTAGTAGTGGTAGTAGCGTGGTAGTAGCAATAGTAATGGTAGTAGTAGTGATAGTGGTAATAGTAATGGTGGTAGTAGTAGCAGGATAGCAATGACCTCGAGGCATCTGAACACTGAAGTTCCTCAATCGCATCTCATGGATTATCTATCTGCGGATAACACGTTCCGGTAGCAGCAGGGCAACATTCATCAATCACACGCAACAAAGGGAAACATGTTCAGATTGGCAAAATTGAGAGATCCGAGGAAACATTTCGTGAGTACTCTAACTGAGCAGGACTTAGTCCTAGCCAGTCTACTTCGTCCAAACTTGCGCTCAAAAGCAGCGGTTCGTCTGTTGTCCCCCTGACAAGGGCACCCTTTCTGGGGGAAATATCTTTCGATCGAACTAATTTACAGCAAGCACTACCTACATACCACCTGCCACCATTCCAAGAACCGTTTAAGGTGACAGTATTGTGGGATGTACGACCAGCCCAGACATTGGTCCCGTCTATACGCACCACAGGTGCCTAGACTGCATGCAAGTGGCCAGTCGCATCCGTGTGAGCGCATGTCCGTGCCCTCTTGAGAAGAGGCCGTTGCAGGCTACGGTGACCAAGAATGTGATTATTTCATAAGTCGACAACCTCACAATCCACGACAGGTGGGTCGCGTGTTAGTCAGGTAAAACTGAAGAAGGGTTTTTCGGTACTGGGCTAAAAATTCCTTCTCTTTGTGCATTGAGAGCATTTACAGTGACAGGTCGGACATGATACCGATCCACGCCATGAATCCCACAAAATCAAACTGTATGCGGAAGTCAATCATTTGCTCTGTCTTCATCTACCAATTTTTATAATGCGACTCAGGGCAGCAGGGCGGGCAGTCCTCACAGCAGTGTCCCACTTCCATGAGTGCGTAGGACCGCACGGATGGGCGTCGACTCCACAGCGGCGGAAGTGGGATGTAAGCCAAGACTCCTAAAGGTAACCCTTCTTCTTCTACCTTGCATTGAGGCCGATGCTCAAAAAGACACTAATTCGGAGCCCGGATTAGTCACCACCCTGGTTAACGCTGTATGCGCCGTCAGAGGAGGCAGTTGCTTGACCCCAAATAACTGATTTGGAAACCGCCGGCTCGGATACTGTGGGTGCCATGCCGAGCCGGGTTCCCGGTTCACTCTGACTGGTTGTAGGCGGTTAGATATTGATTATCCACAGAAGACCTACAGTGAGTGACCGATCTCATTAAATTTTGGCTGAAATTCTGAAATGCGTTTTCGATTGCGAAGGATTACTTAGGCACGGTGTCGAAACCAATTATCTTGCGCATAATCACATAATGTTTCGGACTCGGCAGGGTGTCATCTTTTGAACACACTGCTTTTCAATCTCCTGTAGAAAACGTACTTGTAAAAAATGTTTTCTCAAGTAGCAGACATTTTTCACATCGATTTTTGATAGTCTTGCAAATGTAAATATATTTTGCAGAAATCACAAACAAAAATATGCTTTCTTTCCGTCAGTTGATAGAGAATCACGTTCTCTTAATAGTTTGTACTCGAAGAAGTAGTATAATTAGGTTTTGAAAAAGTTTTCTGATTCCCGAATAGTTTGGAGCCTGATCAGTCGTTGCATCGGCGCTCAGTAACTTCAATCTACGAGATGTATGCGCTCTGCGTGGAGCAAATCACCTATTCCTCTATGTCTTTAAAAAGATACCATATAGAGTCCATGAAATTTTGCAATGGATGCGGGCTCTGTTGTACATTTCATGAGGAGCAGTGGTAAACGGACAGGTACGATACTGTATGAATGGACACTGCATGGCCTTAAAAAATCTCGTAATTAGAAACTTTTTAAAGCCTAATTATACTCCTTCTTCGAGTACCAAATATAAAGAGAACGTGATTCTCGATCCAAGGACTGAAAAAAAGAACATTTGAGTTTGTGATTTCTACAAAATATATTTGAATTTACAAGACCATCGGAAATCAATGTGAAACATGCATGCCACTTAAGTAGTCATTGGTTAGAGAGCGCGCTTTCTACAGGAGATTGAAAAGCGATGCATTCAAAAGCTGACATTCTGCGAGTCTGAAATATTATAGAATTATGCCCCAAGATAATCAGTTTTAAACCCGCGCCTAAGTAATCCTTCCTAATCGAAAATGCATTTCAGAATTTCAGCCAACATTTCATGAGATCGGTCAGTCACTGTACGTCAATTTGAGGTAACTTTGTGTGATAAAGGAGCGCTCATCGATCGCACTGCGAGACACACTCGTCCCCCTCTGTGATTGGGACTCAATGTTGAACTCCGCCAACAGTCGCACAGCGTGTATATAGCCGATAGTGATTAACAGGACAACGAACTCGCAGCTCAGTGGTAAGGGCGTTGGACTTCATACCAGCAGGTCGCGGGATCGAGTCTCAGGTTTGCAAATCCTGGAGTTGTGTATGACTGGTTGATGACGACTTACAAGCCAGGAACGACAGTTCCAGTCCCCCTTGTGTTTTTCGATAATATTATTCTACCTGCAACTTAATGTGTAATCTTCCTAATAATACCTGAATTGTAACTGTGCTATTTGACAGCACTAGTGGACTCGGTCCTTTAGTCTTGCCAAATTTATAACTTGGTTGTGAACATATTTTTGTGGTAGGGGGCGCTCACCGATCGTTCATACAGAACTCGCTCGTTCCGTTGTGCCTTACGGGCTCCCTCCTGAGCCCAACTAACAGCCACACATCGGCGCCTGATATAGGCAGTATGTTATTGCCGACAAAGACAAGGGAGACTGGAATGGCCATTTCTGGCTAATTAGCCGTCGTCAGCCAGTCATACCCAACCCCGAAGTGTGGAACACCCGAGGCTCGAACTCGCGACCGGTTTGTCAGAAGTCTACGCCTCTATACCGGTACATGCACCGCTGTGCGGCTGCTGGTTGGGCTCGAGAGAGAACCCGTAAGGCACAACGGGACGAGTGAGTTCCGTAAGAACGATCGGTGAACGCCCCCTACCATTGTATATTCCCGATAGAAAACCGACAGGGCAATGGGCTCGTGACCCAGTGGTTAGAGGCGTGGACTTCTAACAAACAGATCGCGAGTTCGAGCCTCGGGTGTGCCACACTTCGGGGTTGGGTATGACGGGCTGACGACGTCTAATAAGCCAGAAATGGCCATTCCATTCTCCCTTGTCTTTGTCGGTAATAACATACTGCCTACATATCTTTGTCGCCATTTATAATTTGTGCAGTTGTATCATGGTATTAATCTTCTCGGTTTTGTCTATGTGTGTTTCGCGTAATCGGCATCATGTCACACTTCCTTGTTAGGTACTGGCCTGCCCTCATACTCCACTGCAGCACAGATCAATGGCATGAAGGACCTTGCGTGAAATTGGAGTTTGTTCGCTCGAAAATGCTGTTTGCGAGTCCAAAGGCGCGCAATGACCGATTGCAGGTGAAAGGCAAACTTAGCACTATATCCGTTTTTCAGGTAGGACACTCATTGGTGGAAGTACTGAATATCGTTTGGTTTATTTTTTTCATGAAGGCAAATTAGACAACCCTATCCACTAGGTGACCGCCCACAAATGATAATGTCCGGCAATAAACAAAATGACTGCCGAGTTTTACCCTCGAGAGGGCGAGACTAATATGTCCGCTGAAGGTTTGTACAATCGTGGTCCTCCATTGCCTGCAGGAAGCGAGTTTTTATTTCGTGATAAACAAAATTTTCGGCTTTAAAGTCTTTGAAGACCCTGGTCCAATATAGGCAAAACATGTAGGTCTAACTCCTACTGGACTGAGGAGCTATCACGAGAACGTTATTATCTTCAGTGAGGCTTGATGCGTAACCAGTGATATACACGGATAAAGGAAGGCAAATCGTTAATTTCAGCTGACTAAGTAATCAGCTTCCTGCGTTAAACCAGAAGACTGTCCATGCGTAACTGGTGAGAGGAGACTATCGGTACAACTTCACCAATGAATAACTATGCGCTCTTAACGAAACTGCCACTCTCTTCTAGCCCACTGCTTCAGCTACGGCAAAAATCTGAAGCACAAGGTGGCTGAAGTTATTAAACCGCGGCATGCCAGGCTATCCTAGGCCTTTTGATAGGAATGAGATCCAGGGGTTTGTAGGATCAAGGATGAGATAAGGCGGTATTTTCTGCTTTAATTGCTCAGACCGAAGGCTTCTGACGGGGCGCAGCGTTAGCCTCCTAGAGGATCCCTTGTGACACGTCCCTGTTCAGTTGGAACGCATTTTGATTTATTTTCCGTCTGTGCTGTCTGGCGTTATCATCCTGACTCTAACCTCCTGGAATTTAGGTAAAGGCTATCCGTAATACGGGGGTCCATCCATATTTCTGTGTCCAACCTAATATGCTATTCGATCTGAACGCTTCGTTCTCCATAATGCCGAATGCTTTTCTCTAGTCGAAATAACGTGCCAAGAGAAAAAATGCTCGATTAATTTAAAGGAGAACATACAAAATGAATATAACCGCGCTCCAATGACACTTTTTTCAGAAGAGCTTGTAATTTTTGAGGCAAATCACTTTGACTAGATTACATCGACGGTCAACCTTATCCTCGAGAATATTCCAATTACATCCTATTATGAATAAAAGTATAAAAATAGTTCATTTTAAATAAAATATGGAAATACAGAGGTCAGCTGGCCGGAACACGTGTGTTTTAGGGTGCAATCGAACTACCACCCTGCTATCTCCCCCACTCCGGCAATCTCGGGCAGAAGTCCGAGATATGAGGCTGTGCTGAGGCACGACGGACTGAAGACGGTAGAAAAGCCGATAACATTTCTCGATGACATCGGTTTTGCCTTTTAAAATCATCGATCTGCATCGAGGTCATTTGCCTTGCAAGTCCCGCAGAGCTCTAGGTCAAACAAGTACCAGGGCATCCTTGTAAGTCAAATATAAGGATACTATGATCACTCGTAGATTTGGGAGGTGGCCATCAGGCAGGACACCCGACCTACATTCAGGAGGCCGACAAATCCCTCCGGTCTGGTGACGCACATCTCCCCACAATCTTCATGGTCGGCAGTAAAAGGGTCAAACTTGCTTAAGCATCGCACAAAGTGGTGAAAGAAATCAGTGAGGACCATGAAAACCACAAAATGACATCATGTGTTGGGTGCGGGAAAAAGGAGATTGGTTATGGTATTTGGAGACTACCGAGGCTGGAAGAAATTTGCCCTTATTATTTCAGCTTCCACGGCATGGGAGGACCAAGTCACTGCATGTACTGGACGATGAGTGATCCTCCAGCGCAGTTTGATGGACAGATAGTCAGAGAGTCGTAGAAAGTTGTCACAAAACAGTAATGTTTAGATCAACACATTAGAATCTACATTAATAATTAACGTATGAAATAACATTCCACTGTGTCTCGGTCTCCCTAAGTGGGAAGAATGCTTGCGAGGAAGTTCCATGTGTACACATTTATAAATCCAGAACGGATTCAACATCAGTGACAAGGCGGTTCCTGTCTATGACGGCCTCAGCCAACCACGGGCGTTGGCTATTGTCAGGCCCTGCACTTGCTGTGGTGGGTTCAAGCCCCACCGAAGCTGTCATGTTTTTCACAATTGGGTCAGATGAGTTATTCATATCTGCAAAAAATACTTAGAAATAATCAGCAAAATGCACCAGTTAGGTGGTCTATATATTAAACTCTTTCGATGCCAATAAATGGCGGACTTTTCTTTTAGTCTGCTAAAATGTAGATTCTTCTTAATATTCTGGGAAAATCAAACTTCTTGGAAGTCGATATGTGAATTCGTATGACATTCTATTTATTTTAAAACGCGATCTACTTTTTGCTTTCTTTTAAAACTTTCTACATCACTTGACGTGCACTCTTAACTGGGGAGAGCTAAGCAAACAATTCCTCGAACTAATGCCAATATATCCTGTTAGACAGCGTATACTATAGTAACTTTTGAGAAATTGGCATGTTTAATTATCGAAATCAAAAAATTTCGCAGAATGGACTACTTAAGTCTTTGGATGCACGATGTAAAATGTATCCGACTACAGATCCATTCAGGAACAAGATGTAACATGCTGTCAAGTATTTTTCATCAATAAGACACGATCCGTCAAGCTATGAAAAAATGACTCTGTCAGTCCTTCATAAAACGAATGTGAGCTCAACCTGACGGCCGAAGATGGAAAGGTTTTTTACGAGTAAGCATGACGCAAGTCGCTTTTAGATGATGCTCGCTAACCTAGCCTGGGAGCAGGAAAAATTAGGACCCTGCTCTGCCCCAGGGTCCTAGTAGGCGGTCGCGTAGCAACGGGCAAGTAAAAGTCGAAGGGTCTTACTGTAAGGAACAAAGAAAACTTGAATGAACAGTTCTAGCTTATTTGCCCTCGGTAATCAGGCATAGCTCCGACTTCGGGGTCTGGAAGTCCCGAGAATTGAACGGGTCTCAGTTAGTCACAGGGCCAGACGATCTGCCAATTGTGAGGGAAACTTGAGCTTTGTCGTCCGCAGTCAGGTATATGGATGTTGTTCGCTGATATCTTCTGACTGCAGGACGATTTAGGGCGTCCCGCTTTGCGTTGGAGCTGCAGACGGGTGCACAATGACAGCCACTACTTTCCCATTATTGGTGCTCTTCGGTGGATGAAATGATGTTCAACGACAAGTCATCGGGCAACGTTGTGGAATTTAGTGTGGGACTGGGTGACATTCGTTGCGAAACCCATGCGGTGCCCAGATGGGCACCCGTATTAACCTCTGCACGGACGTAGGAAAATCTGATAACCAGGATGAACCAGTTCTGTGGAGGTAGGGAGTAAATTTGCCGAAATCCTTCTCTGAAGGCTCACTCGAACCTGCTGTCTTCAGTGCGATCGAATTCTCTTCTTCATTGAATATGACTCCCGTCTTCCACTATTTTAATAATAAATATAGCCTGCTCGAAATGGCACTTGACAAGTAGATACTTTTCTACTGCACTTCTGCGTGAATCCGTAGGCTGCAAATTTGAAAAATCGTTATCATCGGATTATGGTAGAAATAGGTAGAAGTGAATGTACTCTTTTGACTCATAGATGGTGAAACACGGATAGGGAACTGGTAAGCTTATGAAGCTATTTTTTTCTTCAATACTGCGAGTTCAGTCACCTTGAGCTCAGTCTGGGGAAAACAAGTTTCTTGTCATATAACATTCGGTCACATTGCAGGGAATCATTTATAACTACAGTCAGTTCAACAACTGAGCCAGTTGGGATAGCCTGCATTGTCTAATAACAATAAAGACTTTTACTAAAATTGTACGTTCAAGGATGTTTTGTGACCGAATACGTTTCGTGTTGTACATGACCCCTGCCGTAAAATGGTGTCTTGGCACTAAATGTGCCTCTTCCTCTTTCACGGCAGTGACTCTATCCCCCATTTGGGTGTTTGCTCCGAGGGGTGTTTTGTCCCAAATGACAGCGGGTTTTTAAATGTTTTTTTTTCGAATAATAATTGTAATTTATTATTACGTAAATAGTCTGACTGACTTCCTAAAATTACAAATGGAGAATAATGTTTGAAATCTCGCCACAGCAAATCGTAATTTCAAGCAGTTAGAGATGATTTATTAAGTAAGACATTTGACAGTGTATGAAAAATTCCGTGGGTGTTTGGTCTAAGAATCATGCAGAAATTGGTCGGATTAAACATCTAAAGCAGGGCTTCTCCGTTTAGACGGAGGTGAATTGAAATTTTGTGCTCTTAAAATTTTGATGGGTGTGCTCTTTCGAAATTAACTTTCTTTTTAAAGGACATTGCAAATATGCTTACGACGCAGGGATGAAGCAGCTAGCAGTGCCGCTTCTGAGAGGCAAAAAGGCTCACCTGTTGACAGGAGCCAGTTGACATGCTTCAAGTTGTCTGGGCAATTAGTTCTGGAGCCTGTTAAAAAAGCTTCTTTTAGAAAATTTGGCAAAACAAACTTACGAAAATTTTTAGCGCCATGAATTTCATCTGTAAGCTGGAAACGAAGCAGATATGACTCTTCGACAGGTCTGCTATTACTAAATGACTTTCGTTCCCTTTATTCAAGGGATTCTGCGAATATTTGTCGCAGGGAATAAGGCCGTAAGTTTTCAGCCTGAGCTTTAAATAAACTTGACTGCTTTTCCTGGTGCCTCCTCGGGGCTCCATCCCTGCCAGCGTCTGCTATCTTAAATGGGACTGGTTAGGCAAATTTGACCAGGCCACTAAGGGTTATGAGATTGCCAGATCAGAAAGTCCTGGAGAGGCCTAGTACTTTGTCTTGAGAACCGGATGACCATGAGTTACTGCCTTCAAAGAGACCATTCGTTCGCGGATGATCACTGGCGAGTAGGAAAAGACCTACTGCATTTACCTGCCTAAGTACCAAGTCGTAGTCGAACACATCCTGTCGTTGTTTTGTTAAGCGGAAAAAATCTCTGCGCGCGGTTGTAGTCTGGATGGAGACTGCTGTTAGTTATGAACCAGAAACTGTTCCTCCCGGCATGATGAGGCCTTGGAAGGTGATCCAATCAGAGCTCACAGGGCATAGAAGTCTAGTCGTCCAAAAACCTCTTTGGAGCCCAACTCGCTGGGCCACTGTTGACTGGAGCAGCCCGTTAGAAGGATGGTTTCCCGGCCTCGGAGGTGAACGTCTTCACTCCGGCCTCCAGCTTCCGGAATTGGGTCTGGTTGCGAAGGGGAAACAATTGCTAAATGATAATACCGAGGTAGTCACTTTGTCAGATGGATGTCCAGCCGCGTCCGAGGGTCGTAGATATTGAGGAAACCTTGACATCGAAAGTCAATACATCCTGTCAGACTAATAAGCCGGAGACGAGTTTCCATACAGTACCCTATCACAGCGCCAGATCAGATATTTTCGACGCTGTAACCCGTTTAGGAATTCCGATCAGTATTTAATAAACAGCGATGTTTACTGTAAAGTTAGCACACCCACTACGGAATCCAATACAGTGCGTGACCGATCTCATGAAATGTTGGCCGGAATTCTGAAATGCGTTTTCGATTAGGAAGGATTACTTAGGTGGGGTTGTGATATTGATCATCATGAGGAAACATCCTATAGTATTTTAGACTCGACAGTATGTCGGCTTTTGATTGAGGTTCTTTTCGCTCCCCTGCAGAAACCACACTCGGTAAAACTGACTACTTAGGTAGCATGCATTTCTCCTATTGATTTTCGGTGGTCTTGTAAATTCAGATATATTTTATAGAAAACATGCACACAAATATGCTTTCTTTTTATTCCCTTGGTAGAAAATCACATTGTCTTGATATGTTTTACCTGAAAAGTGTATATTTAGGTTTTAAAAAGTTTTTTCAATCCGCGAATAATTTTGTGCCTGATTTGCGTTTGACGATTTCAGTCTACAAGATGCACGCTTTCTGCGTAAGGAAAATCATATATTCCTCTATGCCTTTAAGAAGGTACCACATAGAGTTCCAAAAATGTTTCAGTGGATCCGGACTGTGTTGTGCATTTCGTTAGGAGCACTGGTAAACGGACATGTGCGGCCCTGTATGCATGGAAATCACACGGTCTTAAAAATCTCATAATTAGGAACTTTTTTAAAACCCCAATATACACTTTCTTTGGGTATCAACTATCAAGACAATGTGATGTTCTACCAAAGGAGTAAAAGAAAGCATATTTTTACATGCTTTCTATAAAATATATTTGAATTTACAAGACCATCGAAAATCAATAGGAAAACTGCATGCTATTTATTTAGTCATTTTTTACGAAGTGCGGTTTCTGCAGGAGGTCAAGAGGACGTGCATCCAAAAGCCGACATCCTAGTGAGTCCGAAATTCTATAGGCTTTTGCCGCATACTTATCATTATTACAGCCCCGCCTAAGTAATCCTTCCTAATCGAAAACGCATGTCAGAATTTCGGCCAACATTTCACGAGATCGGCCATGCACTGTAATATCTTGTTGGTACGTGAGCCTATTTTAATAAAATATACGAAACGAAAGAAACCCCTGGAAGAAGGTGTCTGTCTGCTGGTCCGGCAGCGGGCCATCCTGCACGTTCACAGGTGGCGGATGGTGAAACGACTTTTAGTGAGGACTAGCTGCGAAATAACCAGTCGGAGACCGCTTAGCACCACCGAATATCTACTGGCTCACCATTTCCTGTCAAGCAAACCAGTCGTCTGTCAGCCCGACGCACCGCTGAATAACGGTGGAGTAGCCACATCAAGTCTTGCTCGTGTATTTCCTACGCCTAAGCACCCAAACCAAGGTTCAACCAGAAGGAACTTACAGTACCTTGCCTAACTCGCGAAATATGTCTAAATTAGCAAATTTCTCTTGCCAGCCGGGAACCAGTCCAAATGCACGAACCACGACATCAAGTTAATAGCGAATAACATTTAATTAAACAAAAATAAAAAATTATTGGAAGTAATATTACGCTGGTACGTTTGTGCAGACTAACGCAGATACCAGCAATGAATATGAATAATCGGCTATTTTTTGAGTTTCCAGGCCCCAGACTCGCGCAATTCGGTTTAATTTTGAGACAGGAGCTTCACATAGAACCAGAACTCGAACTCAGACTAGTGTGTTATCTTAGTTTTAGGGGAGCAATGAACACACCTTCCTGTATTTTGTGGATTTCTGTCTGTTCTCAGCTTCTTCGGATGCAAGCCTCGATGTCTGGCTGCTCGATTCACTGATTTTACGTGCATTCTTCTTTCACTAGCTCAGATAGAAATAATTTTAGTGTTGCCCATCGGTAAAATGTTAACATGGAATGAGTGTAGAAGGCTAGTCGAACACTGGAATCGTTTGTCTATTTTCTGTGCTCTCGAGCTCGTGTAGGAGTCAGAGATAACAGCGGCACCAAAACAATCAACGGTTGTCCGGGACATTTTTCAATCGGAGACCAGTGTCGCGGGCCTGGAGATTACTGCGCAGGGCTCTGCATGCCGACGCCAGGTCGCTACATCGACTGACTGAGTTCTCATCTGAGGCCTGTTTTGCTTCCGGTGTGGGAGCGGCTATCTTGATGGTTGCGAAGTCAAACTCGTGCCCCGTTTTGAAGGTTTGGGCGGTCACTCGTGATAATTCGCCGCACCGTTGTACTGCCGACTTGTGCTAGTGTGTGTGCGCTATCCGAGCCTGTTTTAGGTCTGACCTGTACAAATTCCAGGACAGTTTGGGCGTGGGGCACGGTAAACTTCACCTGACTGATCCCTGGGATTTAATAGGTCCTTAATTTTCATGACCGTTCTGCGCATATTAGCTCTGGGCCGATGTGCAATCCCAACGCCTACTTCAGCAGCACTGCGATCGGTCGCTTCTGAAATGTTCGTAGTGTATGTCAGCGCATGCCATTTCATCAGTGATATTTTTGTTTGGGTCCTCCGGGGCCGATACGTAGGCATTGACTTATAAACGTCTTTCGATAGCCATTCCCCATGAAGTGGTCATGTGGACATCGGTACGCGGTTTTTCTTCCGGCTTGCTGTGGTGAGTTTAAACGCATTTGAAGAATATTCTTACAGCTGCGTTTGTGAGCCACCGTATGGTTGCTGTGTAATATGAGAAACTGCGTGGTGTTCGCTGGTTTCTTGTAAATGGGTGTCTTTATTTCGCCGTCGGGACTTTTCCTGACGAGCATACCAAGGAAGGGCAGTTGCTGATCCTTTTTTATCCCCTCGTGAATTGTATGTTCGGGAAGATTGGTTTGAGTAGAATATGGAAAGTTTCCGGTATGTTCTTCCGGACCATAACAAACTTTTCTTCAATGTGACTGCTCCGAAAGATCAACTCCAGCTTGTAAAAGAAGTCTTTTCTGGCTCCGGTGGGACAATTTCTGCCAGTTAAACCGGAGACTGGAGAGTCCATGAGGCTTCTGTTTATCTTCTTATAGAATTTTCTCGTAATGATGAAGTAGGTTTTTTTGGCGAAATTCGAATAACCCCTGGAGATGCCCAATTTTGAGTGGGCTCAGAGTTTCCTCATATTCCTCCTCAAGTTGCCCGCACAACATAGACTGTAGCAAGTCCGGGTTTTGCTTTCAACGACTGATAAGGGTGGATGCTTCACTTATTTTCTCCCCCTTACTTGATAAAGCGGGCGTGAAACAGCGACTCCAAGATGGCCTCACAGTATAACCAGACCGCATGCAGTTGACGTACGTGTGATCAGTGATTTAACAACGAAATATGGAATTCTGATTAGAGGCTGCCAACCATGTCTACATAAATTCAAGTTCGTGTTCAGGTACAAGAGAGCAGGGTACATCAGACTTAGCGGCAACCCAGACAGGGCACACTTTGGACAGACAAATCATGGCCCAACAGAGCAGGTACCGATTTCGTCAGCTTCCACCATCTGCGAAGATCCACGAGACGCGTGTTTAATGACAGTCATCTTTTCCGCCAAATTTAGGCCTATCTTACTGCAACTCAGAGAAAGCCCACTACAAATTCTATTTTATTCTGAGTACTTCGACAAAATTAACACAGTCAGTTCTTGGACCCTTTAAACCACCGCGACCGAAGAATTTGACCGAACCGAACCGCCATAGTTCGCATCCATTTGATCCGATTCGACGCACAAAGTCCTGTAAGGAAAAACATCGAATCTACTCCAGTTTGCATCGTTTATGAGGAATTTTCGAATTTTGCCCGAAAACGCCTGATTTTCGATGAAAAACTTCGGCTTGCGGCTTCATGGTAGAACCCATCTCACAGAAAATGCCGTCCACACTCAACCTCGGACTTAATATTGAGGGTTAAATGCAACCAACTGTTTTTTATTGGTTGTTAGAAGTATGCTACAACGGACCAAAAAGCCGCTCACCACAACGCCCCTGGGTATATGGTTCGTGAAGGGAGAGGGAATAGAACAGCAGGTATCGTTTTGAGAAACCCAAAAGGTCCACTCGGGACAATAGTTTATTCGAAGACAACGAACACCACACAAATCCTGGCCTGTCCTGTGGCATAAAAGCGGAGTTGTGTGAAGAAACTTTTCAAACAGACTCAAGCTCTCTTGTAGTCTGGGGGCCCGCGTCTCCCCTACAGAAGGACCAAACGAAAAGATATGGCGTGCTGTGACGCACGTCGGGAATGTCACGGGTCGACCGGACACATTGCCTTCAAACTAGGCATTGAAATCCCTTATACAGTGAATGTGCTATCGCATGGAATGTTAACCGGAATCCTGAAATGCGTTTTCAAATCGAAAAGTTTACTTAAACAGCATTAATTGTCATGCAGGAAAATCGCAAAATACCTCAGTCATGTCAGGATGCTGGCTTTTAAATGAGCTTCTTCTTCAAAAATGCCCTGCGTCAAAAATGACTCCTCATGTAGTATTCATTTTATGAGCTCCAAGGCATAACGGAACAAGCACGTTCCGTAACCCGATCGGCAGCCGCCCATCTGTCATAATTCTTATTGATTTTCGATGCCCCTATAGATTCGAATATATTTTATAGAAAACATGGGTAAAATACTCGTCCCCTCACCTAATGAGAAGCAAATTACGTCTTTTTTGAGTTTTATGTTTGAGGAAAGAGTGTCTTCCGGTTTTAAAGAAGTTTGTATTCATGAGGTTTTTTAAGACCCTAAAATTCCTATTCCCAAAACATTGTATGGATTCATTTATTAATTTTTTTGTAAAGTACACAATATGGTTCAAATCCACCGCAGAATTTTACGAACACCATGTGATATCTTCTAAATAACGCATAGAAATGTAGGATTTTTCTTACACGGGAACTATACAGTTTGTGGTTTGGAACCCCTAAATGCAAGCTTGACGGTAAGTGGGGTTTAAATTATTCGGGAGTTGAAAAAGCTTAAAAACCGAATTATGCTCCTCCTTCAAGTGTAAAATTTAAACAAGACGCAATTTGCCACCAGATGACTAATATAACGAATATTTTATGCATGTCTTCTATAAAATGTATTTGGATGTATAAAGGCACTTAAAATCGATGGAAAAATGTGGATGCAAAGTAAGGTTTTTACAGACGGCTGCAAATAAGTTCGTTCAAAAGCCAGCATCCTGACGTAACAGAAATATCCTGGGATTGTGCCGCAGGAGAATTAATATTGCAACTCTACTTAAGTTATCTTCTGGAGTCGAAAACACATTTCAGAATTTCGGTCAACACTTTATGAGATAGAACGTCTACTGTAGGTCTGAAGCGCAGTTGCATCAAAAAAGATAAAGACTGACCAAATCGCGCTGATTAATCTGGTTGCGCTGCGTCATATCCCATGTTATAGTTACTCTTTTTTGCTCCTAGGACGGACCACGCGGTAGATGCGCTAGACCAGCACGGAGGCTAGATCGGGATACGGCAGGCATTATTGGAAGCGCACACCCATAGCAGATTCCAAGAATGGGGTGTGGTGGCACGCCCAGGTGCGGACCCTCGCCACGCCGACTGAGATTCAAGCATGTGGCGTTTTTTTATTGCGTAAAACCCTGGTCGATGTAAGTTGTAGACCAGGGCGTGTGATACTATATCTAGGTGCGGTCCTTCGCTGTGCCAGCAACCTCCGCCCTTCTCAGCCTCCGATCTTCTTGACTCTGTCATGATGGCAGGCCCAGGCGGAGGAGGAAGGGGGCGGTAGATACTGCGCAAGTCTATCATCACTATAAAAAAAATCGTGCGAAACTTGCTATTCCTACGCCCATCCTGCTGTGCGGCACGTGGTGTACATCGTCGGAAACGACGGTCGAACTCTCTACGTTACCCTTTTACTTGAGTGGGTCGGACTGTACGAAAGCTGGGATCGGAGAAGAATGCTGGTTGGACACCATTATTACTAACTTAGACTTTTTGGCGTTGGATGGTCTTCTCGAATTTGTGGTAGACGAATCGTTGAGCAATTCCATATGCACTTAATTTCGGAGGACTGGCTTCAGGGGGTGGTTTCCAGCAAAAGTGAACATTTCCACATTTATCCTATTTGGAGGGAGGTATGTAGTCATAACTTCTGCCCGCTGATGCAAATCTAAACCCCCTGGAGGGCGGCAACGTATCGAGGAGTGATTGATGAACCGGTAGGTTGGAGGAGAGATGCGGAGGTGAGGGCAGCGTCAAAGAAGGGAGGGACTAAAATCGCTACTTATGTCGCGCCCGTCGCTCTTTACCTACCATCATAGTTCAACGTCCTTCCACCTCTCCGCGGAAACCGACTCTGTCCCAGCTCCCAGATCTTCTAGGCCTCCGCTTTGGCGAATGGCGTCAGTTGGACTAAACTAGCTCTCTTTTTCATTCTTTTTTCCCGCTCAGTCTCTCAGACACTAATTTATTACACCACAGGTTTTAAACCGGCACCTTAGCTGCTTGACGTGATTACTGAAGACTAACCGGCTACGCCGAAATGACCACTGTCACGGCACTGCCTGCCAGAAGTCCTTTATTGTATTTGAGGCCGGTTTGTCCTATATACTTAGGCCGGCCAACGGAGCGCTTTTTGCGGATGCAGATAGTCGAGCAGTTGGCAAGTCCAAATCGGACCTAGAGGAGATGAGACTGGATGCACCGATTAGTGCGACATAAGGCTTCCGATTATTGCTCTCCTCACGCCCACAGTAGCTGTCCTAGCTCATGAAATGCTAACTGAAATTCTTAAATGATTTCCAGATTAGAAAGGATTACTAAAGTGGACTTTTTATACTAATTATCAAGCAGTAGGATTAAAAAATGTTTCAGTCACACCAGGACTCAGACTTTCTAATGAATTTCTTTCCAACCGCCTTAAAAGCCACACTCGGTAAAAATCGAATACTTAAGTACTATGAATTGTTTAATTAACTCTCAATACCAGTTTTCAACTACTAGGATTTCCAGAGTGGCCGGAATGAACTGCGTTCAAAGGTCGGCATCCTGGCGTGTTGCACGATAGCCAGTATTATAACCCCACTTAAATAATTTTTTAAATGTACAATATATTCCAGCGACCATATTATTGTTCTTGCTATTATCATTTTTATTATCGTCTTTCTTTTCACCCTCTTTAGCATATCCTTTTCGGTAGCTAACCTTGTCAACCGCATTTGTAAAACCGAGATACTGTGGGAACACAAAGGGTCCCTTCCCGACATACTGCTTAAGAACATTCAATTATCTCTCCTGTTGACGATCTCTAAGGTGGTTAGATGTTGTCTGACACTGATTTTTAGGCCATACAAGTTCATTGAGAACCCCGGCTTGAAGATGTGAGTTAATTTTTATACAGTCGTATCGATTTCTCTTTTAACTTATAATGGCTAAAGGTCCGTTCTGTTGGTACATTATCAGAATGCTCTAAGAAAATGCATAGTCTTTAAAGCACACATTGTTTGGAATCTTTACTTATGGTCTACTGTCCCTGACACATCTAGCAGGTAAAATTTGTAGCACTTAAAGCTTAATTTCTCCGTTGTCGCGAAGCGGAAAGGTCAATTTTTGTGCATGTTTGGCCAATTAGTCCTTTCCCAAACACCAATGCGGAAAGCACACGCTGCGCAGACCGTCTTCCGGTCAGCTCTGAGGTTGCACAAAAGGAATTTAGCTCACACACTCCCATTTGCTGGCTTCTCGGATCAAACAAAATCAAAATAGGCAGTAGGGGTTATGAACAAACGGTCACCTAGCGGTGAGTTTTTGACTAAGATGTGCTATCAGGTGATGGGGTATCAGCAGAGTTACTTAGAGGATCCAAAGCATAGATGTGCGCTTATCAGAGTGTCAAGGGGGTGAGCAACTGAAGAACTTTCATTCGATTAAGTGCTCACGACCCATATGGTAGGCACTATTTGTGTTCCGTCTGCGCTGCTTCATTCTCTCTTTCCCCCTCACAAACCAATGGCTTGCCCGAGTCAGGCAAACTGAGACTGAGAGCGGACGCCGTGTCCATTAACGTTAACCTATCCGTCAACGCATGTCACACATGACCTGGTGACTACGCCGCATGTACTGGGCTCCAGTAATTGATCCGCTTCTCACGTAAGTGAGATGTGCGAATTCTCGCGTTGGACATTTCGCCCGTCGTGCTGACCTTAGTTAACTAAATCCCACGTTCAACATTATTCGGGAATTGGAAAAGTGTTTTAAAACCAAATTATACTCGTCCTTCGAGTATAACATTGGAAGAAGACGTAATTTTCTACCGAATGAACAAAAGAATGGATACTTTTACGCATGTTTTGCATGAAATATAATCTAATTTTTAAGGGCATCGAAAATCAATGAGAAAAAGCCATGCCACTTAAGTAGTCATTTCTTGCGGAGTAGAGTTTTTGCATGCAGCCGGAAATAAATTCGTTCGAAAGCCGACATCTGGAGGTAAGTGAATTATTATAGAATAATGCTACATTATGATTAATTTTACAACCCTACTTAATAGATCTTTTCGAAACGAAAGCGCATTTCGGAATTTCGGTTGACATTTCATTAATTAGCCCACGTTGTAGCTTAAGTGTGTTTGAGTGCCCTAGTAGGACATGGTGTTTTTATGGGGTCTGAACAGAGATGCTTTAATGACGGTTTTCATGCAAGTGAATATGCCAACTTAGACCCCTGTGGGTCTGGATGACCTTGGACAGCGCGGGCAGATGAGACGCGCGTAACGTGAGCGTCGCGCTCGAGGCTCTGAGTCTCCGGTTGTACTGCGATGGATCCGCAGGTAACAGAGCAAGTGGGGGCGCGATTCAAACGCGCAGTCGGGAAAAGTAGGAACTGTGTTTGCATAGTTGGTGGTAGTGGGTGACCCCACAGGAGGGGTGTTCTCAGTGGTGCTGTTGGTGGTGTGGCTGGTTTGTGATGTGGGAAGTGGGCTGGTCGTGTTGGCATTGTACTGGGTCAAGGGATATCCAGTTACCCTGAATACCTGTTGTCAGTGTGAACACGAGGACAGGTTTTGACTGCTTGTGTCATTGGTCTGCAACAATTGAGTCCTGCGAACCTCCCATTTCGCTTGGCCGCCTCCATTCGACTAGCATCGAAGATGTCCGCTCCTATCTTTAAGGCAGTCTGTCCTGTCTGTCGATGTTGATTGAGGTCCTCCCAGGTCTCAGGGTTTATTTGTAGGTGCTTGAGGGAGGTGCTCAAGGTGTCGTTGCGCTGAAGCTTTTGTCCGTCCAGTCTGCAACCACCCGTAGCAACACCACCGTGGAAACGCTGCTTAAACAGACGCTCGCCGTCCATCCGCACAATGTGGCCGTTCCATCGCAGTTGTATCAGCCTCAGAAGGCGATGGTTACCGAGGACGCCGGTTCTTTCCAGGATTTCTTTCTGCCACTTCACCTTCAGTATTCCTCCGGAGGCAGCTGAGGCGGAAACACGAGGCCTTCTTGCTTGACTTTTATTGACTGTCCATATCCCCATCCCATAGCGCGATCTAGTCAGGACAACGACCATGCAAATCCTCAGTTTTATGTTAAGGAAGACGCCTCAGCAATTCCAGACCGAGTTTTTTTGCCTGCGAAAGCCTGGCTGACTTTGGAAATCGGAGGTATCTTAGTACCACTGGCCTTGGTATTTTTTAGAAATGCTGCTTATCAGGTAAACGAAGTTTGCCAATGCTGTGAGGCGAGTTCCCCTGACCTCGATGCTGGGTTCGTCGTAGCCATCAGTTAGCGTCGGTTTATCCTTGACCACTGTCCTATCCGTGCTAACGTCAGTCTGAAGTTCGAGAAGTGGAAGGCAACCAGGTCCACTCTACACTGCATGTCCATCTCGATTTTGCTATCCAACGCGCAGTCGCCAGCAAATAAGAGGCTACGAATGGGGAATTATCTTTTTATGCTGAACTCTGCCAATTAGTGATAGCAGGAGGTGGGGGTATCAAGAGTGACTCCCAGGCGGGCCAACGTTACGGCGCCTGCCTCCTCCTCATCTGTTAATAAATGTCCGATCTGTGGTGACAGGTATTGCCCGGCAGTGAGGTTCTGGCCACCTTTGATTCAATAAGGTGCACTTGACCCACCTAAGAACCCATCCGTATACCGTCTGCGTCAAGTAGGCGCTCATGCTTTTCCCTCTGGTCGCGGATGAATGTCTGAATAAAGTCAGAGCTAGTCAGCAACGGATATGAATCAGTTTACCGACATCTCCCTCCGAAGCCTCTGCTATGGTGGATAAATTTTTCTCAGCTTCCCCCCTCTTTCCTTCAAATGAGAAAATCGTCCGGAGGAGGGCTACCCTGTTATTTGCATATAATCTTCCGCAATACACGACCACGGTTTTGCGTATCTTTGCCCTACATCTCAAAAAACGATCGGCTTATTTGCACCACACAGAACTTAATGCATGCATTGGAGGATTAAAATTCGATTCCTTTCCTACCAATGGCACTCTTATTCTCACATTGTTCGGCTATATGACATAGGACACCCGCTTTTTCGTACCTGACGTTTCAGTCGGGTCCTTTCTGGAAGTCCCTGTTTCCCTAACAAGCACCTTTCAATTAAGAGCCACGGGCGGCGAACCGAACACTCGACACCTTAGAATTATATTCCCTCAGACTCCAACGGAAAATTCCCTCCCCCCTGGGTTTTCTTGGGCAAGTTTATTTGCCTTATTTTACTGGTCTCCTTCCTAACCTAACTTGTAAGATGCGGGTG
>CACRXP010000099.1:544200-580674 GCA_902702965.1 Spirometra erinaceieuropaei
AGGGAATAGAACAGCAGGTATCGTTTTGAGAAACCCAAAAGGTCCACTCGGGACAATAGTTTATTCGAAGACAACGAACACCACACAAATCCTGGCCTGTCCTGTGGCATAAAAGCGGAGTTGTGTGAAGAAACTTTTCAAAGAGACTCAAGCTCTCTTGTAGTCTGGGGGCCCGCGTCTCCCCTACAGAAGGACCAAACGAAAAGATATGGCGTGCTGTGACGCATGTCGGGAATGTCACGGGTCGACCGGACACATTGCCTTCAAACTAGGCATTGAAATCCCCTATACCGTGAATGTGCTATCGCATGGAATGTTAATCGGAATCCTGAAATGCGTTTTCAAATCGAAAAGTTTACTTAAACAGCATTAATTGTCATGCAGGAAAATCGCAAGATACCTCACTCATGTCAGGATGCTGGCTTTTAAATGAGCTTCTTCTTCAAAAATGCCCTGCGTCAAAAATGACTCCTCATGTAGCATTCATTTTATGAGCTCCAAGGCATAACGAACAAGCACGTTCCGTAACCCGATCGGCGGCTGCCCATCTGTCATAATTCTTATTGATTTTCGATGCCCCTATAGATTCGAATATATTTTATAGAAAACATGAGCAAAATACTCGTCCCCTCACTTAATGAGAAGCAAATTACGTCTTTTTTGAGTTTTATGTTTGAGGAAAGAGTGTCTTCTGGGTTTAAAGAAGTTTGTATTCATGAGGTTTTTTAAGACCATAAAATTCCTATTCCCAAAACATTGTATGGATTCATTTATTAATTTTTTTCTAAAGTACACAATATGGTTCAAATCCACCGCAGAATTTTACGAACACCATGTGATATCTTCTAAATAGCGCATAGAAATGTAGAATTTTCCTTACACGGGAACTATACACCTTGTGGTTTGGAACCCCTAAATGCAAGCTTGACGGCAAGTGGGGTTTAAATTATTCGGGAGTTGAAAAAGTCTTAAAAACCGAATTATGCTCCTCCTTCAAGTGTGAAATTTAAAGAAGACGCAATTTGCCACCAGATGACTAATATAACGATTATTTTATGCATTTCTTCTATAAAATATATTTGGATTTATGAAGGAACTTAAAATCAATGGAAAACTGTGGATGCAGGGTAAGGTTTTTACAGACGGCTGCAAATAAGTTCTTTCAAAAGCCAGCATCCTGACGTAACAGAAATATCCTGGGATTGTGCCGCAGGATAATTAATATTGCAACTCTACTTAAGTTATCTTCTGGAGTCGAAAACACATTTCAGAATTTCGCTCAACTCTTTATGAGATAGAACGTCTACTGTAGGTCTGGAGCGCAGTTGCATCAAAAAGATAAAGACTGACCAAATCGCGCTGATTAATCTGGTCGCGCTGCGTCATATCCCACGTTATAGTTACTCTTTTTTGCTCCTAGGACGGACCACGCGGTAGATGCGCTAGACCAGCACGGAGGCTAGATCGGGATACGGCAGGCATTATTGGAAGCGCACACCCATAGCAGATTCCAAGAATGGGGTGTGGTGGCACGCCCAGGTGCGGACCCTCGCCGCGCCGACTGAGATTCAAGCATGTGGCGTTTTTTTATTGCGTAAAACCCTGGTCGGCGTAAGCTGTGGACCAGGGAATGTGGTGCTATGCCTAGGTGCAGTCTTTCGCTGTGCCAGCGACCTCCGCCCTTCCCAGCCTCCGATCTTCTTGACTTCGTCATGATGGCAGGCCCAGGCGGAGGAGGAAGGGGAGCGGTAGATGCTGCGCAAGTCCATCATCACTATAAAAAAATCGTGCAAAACTTGCTATTCCTACGCCCATCCTGCTGTGCAGCACGTGGTGGACATCGTTGGAAACGACGGTCGAACTCTCTGTTTTACCGTTTTACTTGAGTGGGTCGGACTGGACGAAAGCTGGGATCGGAAAAGAATGCTGGTTGGACACCATTATTAATAGCTTAGACTTTTTGGCGTTGGATGGTCTTCTAGAATTTGTGGTAGACGAATCGTTGAGTAATTCCATATACACTTAATTTCGGAGGACTTGCTTCAGGGGGGTGGTTTCCAGCAAAAGTGAACATTTCCACATTTGTCCTGTTTGAAGTAAGGTATGTAGTCATAACTTCTGTCCGCTGATGCAAATCGAAACCCCCTGGAGGGCGGCAGCGTATCGAGGAGTGATTGATGAACCGGTAGGTTGGAGAGGAGAGGCGGAGGTGAGTGCAACGTCAGAGAAAGGAGGGACTAAAATCGCTACTTCTGTCCCGCCCGTCGCTCTTAACCTCCCATCATTGTTCAACGTCCTTCCGCCTCTCCGCGGAGACCGTCTCTGTCCCAGCTCCCAGATCTTCTCGGTCTCTGCTTTGGCGCACGGCGTCAGTTAGACTAAAATGGCTCTCTTTTTCATTCTTTTTGCCGACTCAGTCTCTCAGACGCTAATTTATTACACCACAGGTTTTAAACTGGCACCTTAGCTGCTGGACGTGATAACTGAAGACTAACCGACTACGCCGAAATGACCAATGTCACGGCACTGCCTGCCAGAAGTCCTTTATTGTATTTGAGGCCGGTTCGTTCTATATACTTAGGCCGGCCAACGGAGCGCTTTTTGCGGATGCAGATAGTCGAGCAGTTGGCAAGTCCAAATCGGACCTAGAGGAGATGAGACTGGATGCATCGATTAGTGCGAAATAAGGCTTCCGATTATTGCTCTCCTCACGCCCGCGGTAGCTGTCCTATCTCATGAAATGCTAACTGAAATTCTGAAATGTTTTCCAGATAAGAAAATATTACTAAAGTGGACTTGTTATACTAATTATCAAGCAGTATTATCAAAAAATATTTCAGTCACACCAGGACTCCGACTTTCTGATGAGCTTCTTTCCGACCGCCTGAAAAGCCACACTCGGTAAAAATCTAATACTTAAGTACTATGAATTTTTTAATTGATTTTCAATATCAGTTTTCAACTAATAGGATTTCCAGATTGGCCGGAGTGAACCGCATTCAAAGGTCGACATCCTGGTGTGATTGAAATACCTTTGAATTGTGTTGCACGATAACCAGTATTATAACCCACTTAAATAATTCTTTAAAATGTACAATATATTCCAGCGACCATATTATTGTTCTTGTTACTATCATTACTATTATCGTCTTTCTTTTCACCCTCTTTAGCATATCCTTTTCTGTAGCTAACCTTGTCAAGCCCATTTGTAAAACCGAGATATTGTGGGAACACGAAGGGTCCATCCCCGACATACTGCTTAATAACATTCAATTATCTCTCCTGTTGACGATCTCTAAGGTGGTTAGATGTTGTCTGACACTGATTTTTAGGCCACACGAGTTCATTGAGGACTCCGGCTTGAAGACGTGAGTTAATTTTTATACAGTCGTATCGATTTCTTTTTAACTTATAATGGCTAAAGGTCCGTTCTGTTGGTACATTATCAGAATGCTCTAAGAAAATGCATATAGTCTTTAAAGCACACACTGTTCGGAATTTTTACCTATCCTCTTCTGTCCCTGACACATCTAGCAGATAAAATTTGTAGCGCTTAAAGCTTTCTTTCTCCGTTGTCGCGAAGCGGACAGGTCAATTTTTGTGCATGTTTGGTCAACTAGTCCTTTCCCAAACACCAAGGCGGAAAGCACACGCTGCGCGGACCGTCTTCCGGTCAGCTCTGACGTTGCACAAAAGGAATTTAGCTCACACACTCCCATTTGCTGGCTTCTCGGATCAAACAAACTCAAAATAGGCAATAGGGATTATCAACAGACGGTCACCTAGCGGTGAGTTTTTGGCCAAGATGTGCTATCAGGCGGTGGGGTATCAGCAGAGTTAGTTAGAGGATCCAAAGCATAGATGTGCTCTTATCAGAGTGTCAACGGGGTGAGCAGCTGAAGAACTTTCATTCCATTAAGTGCTCACGACCCATCTGGTAGGCATTATTTGTGTTCCGTCTGCGCTACTTCATTCTCTCTTTTCCCTCTCACAAACCAATGGCTTGCCCGAGTCAGGTAAACTGAGACTGAGAGCGGATGCCGTGTCCATTAACGTTAAACTATCCGTCTACGCATGCCACACATGACCTGGTGACTACGCCACATGTATTGGGCTCCAGTAATTGACCCGCTTCTCACGTAAGTGAGATGTGCGTATTCTCGCGTTGGACATTTCGCCCGTAGTGCTAACGTTAGCTAACTAAATCCCACGTTCAAAATTATTCAGGAATTGGAAAAGTTTTTTAAAACCAAATTATACTTGTCCTTCGAGTATAACATTGGAAGAAGACGTAATTGTCTACCGAATGAGCAAAAGAATGGATACTTTTATGCATGTTTTGCATGAAATATAATCGAATTTTTAAGGGCATCGAAAATCAATGAGAAAAAGCCATGCCACTTAAGTAGTCATTTCTTACGGAGTAGAGTTTTTGCATGCAGCCGGAAATAAATTCGTTCGAAAGCGGACATCCGGAGGTAAGTGAATTATTATAGAATTGTGCTACATTATGATTAATTTTACAACCCTTCTTAATAGATCTTTTCAAAACGAAAGCGCATTTCGGAATTTCGGTTGGCATTTCATGAGTTAGCCCACGTACTGTAGCTTAAGTGTGTTTGAGTGCGCTAGTAGGACATGGTGTTTTTATGGGGTCTGAACAGAGATGTTTTAATGACGGTTTTCACGTAAGTGAATATGCCAACTTAGACTTCTGTGGGTCTGGATGACCTTGGACAGCGCGGGCAGATAAGACGCGCGTGACGTGCGTGTCGGGCTCGAGGCTCTGTGTCTCTGGTTGTACTGCGATGGGTCCGCAGGTAACGGGGCAGGTGGGGGCGCGATTCAAACGCGCAGTCAGGAAAAGTAGGAACTGTGTTTGCATAGCTGCTGGTAGTGGGTGACCCCACAGGAGGGGTGTCCTCAGTGGTGCTGTTGGTAGTGTGGCTGGTTTGTGATGTGGGAGGTGGGCTGGTCGTGTTGGCATTGTACTGGGTCAAGGGATATCCAGTTACCCTGAATACCTGTTGTCAGTGTGAACACGAGGACAGGTTTTGACTGCTTGTGTCGTTGGTCTGCAACAATTGAGTCCTGCGAACCTCCCATTTCGCTTGGCCGCCTCCATTCGACTAGCATAGAAGATGTCCGCTCCTGTCTCTAAGGCAGTCTGTCCTGTCTGTCGACGTTGAGTGAGGTCCTCCCAGGTCTCAGAGTTTATTTGTAGGTGCCTGAGGGAGGTGCTCAAGGTGTCGTTGCGTTGAAGCTTTTGTCCGTCCGGTCTGCAACCACTTATAGCAACACTAGCGTGGAATAGCTGCTTAGACAGACGCTTGCCGTCCATCCGCACAATGTGACCGTTCCATCGCAGTTGTATCAGCCTCAGAAAGCGATGGTTACTGAGGACGCCGGTTCTTTCCAGGATTTCTTTCTGCCACTTCACCTTCAGTATTCCTCCGGAGGCAGCTGAGGCGGAAACACGAGGCCTTCTTGCTTGACTTTTATGGACTGTCCATGTCCCCATGCCGTAGCGCGATCTAGTCAGGACAATGGTCATGCAAATCCTCAGTTTTATGTGGAGGAAGACGCCTCAGCAATTTTAGACCGAGTTTTTTTGCCTGTGGAAAACCTGGATGACTTTGGAAATCCGAGGTATCTTTGTGTCACTGGTCTTGGTATTTTTTTCGAAATGCTGCTAATCAGGTAAACGAAGTTCGCCAATGCTGTGAGGCGAGTTCCCCTGACCTCGATGCTGGGTTCGTCGTAGCCATCAGTTAGCGTCGGTTTATCCTTGACCACTGTCCTATGCGTACTAACGTCAGTCTGAAGTTCGAGAAATTGAAGGCAACCAGGTCCATTCTGCACTGCATGTCCATCTCGATTTTGCTGTCCAACGCGCAGTCGCCAGCAAATAAGAGGCTACGAATGTGGAATTATCTTTTCATGTCGAACTCTGCCAATTAGTGATAGCAGGGGGTGCGGATATCAAGAGTGACCCCCAGGGGGGCCAACGTTACGGTGCCTGCCTCCTCCTCATCTGTTAATAAATGTCCGATCTGTGGTGACAGGTATTGTCCGGCAATGAGGTTCTGGCCACCTTTGATTTAATAAGGTGCACTTGACCCACCTAGGAACCTATCCGTATACCGTCTGCGTCAAGTAGGCGCTCATGCTTTTCCCTCTGGTCGCGGATGAATGTCTGGATAAAGTCAGAACTAGTCCGCAACGGATATGAATCAGTTTACCGACATCTCCCTCCGAAGCCTCTGCTATGGTGGATAAATTTTTCTCAGCTTCCCCCCTCTTTCCTTCAAATGAGAAAATCGTCCGGAGGAGGGCTACCCTGTTATTTGCACATAATCTTCCGCAATACACGACCACGGTTTTGCGTATCTTTGCCCTACATCTAAAAAACGATCGGCTTATTTGCACCACATAGAACTTAATGCATGCATTGGAGGATTAAAATTCGATTCCTTTCCTACCAATGGCACTCTTATTCTCACATTGTTCGGCTATATGACATAGGACGCCCGCTTTTTCGTGCCTGACGTTGCAGTCGGGTCCTTTCTGGAAGACCCTGTTTCCCTAGCAAGCACCTTGCAATTAAGAGCCACGTGCGGCGAACTGAACACTCGACACCTTAGAATTATATTCCCTCAGACTCTAACGGAAAATTCCCTCCTCCCTGGGTTTTCTTGGGCAAGTTTGTTTGCCTTATTTTACTGGTCTCCTTCTTAACCTAACTTGTAAGATGCGGGTGTAAGCGCCCCCCCCCCCCCTATTAAAGTTGGTCTTGCGCTAAATTCCAGGGCGGTTTAGGGTTAGGGCTAAGGTTGAGGTTAGTTTTAGGGCTCAAGTTGGGACACAGGAATAGGAAACTCCTGGAATTTCGTACAAAGCCATCTGTAATGCGGGGATGCGATGATCATTCCCTCGTCCAACCGAACTCTCCAATTATTTTTCTATGATAACATTGGAAGAAAGTACGAAGAGATGTTCGACCGCATACTGGAGACCTGAGGCTTTCTGAATTTTCTAGGGGCTAAAACAGTTTTATTAATATAATTTATGGAAATTGGAAGTTCACACGGCCCTCCAGGCGTTTCCACCGTCTTAAGAGCAAGTTTTTCAAAGGCAGAACTAAGTTATTTGGCGAAAGCCTGCCGTCGGTTTTCCCTTCAGGTGAAAAAGTGAGTGACAGAGGCTAACTTTTGAAGGGACTTTCAGATGGCAGAAGGACAAAAAGTTTTCCAGACTTGGTACGCATTGTAAGGGGCTTTGGTGAGTGCAGGCCCTCCTAGGCCCTTTATTTTAAAGTCTGACAACGAGTTCAATGTCCATTCGCATGTTTACTGAGGTTACGTATAAACAGATTCGCAACCCGTTTTTACTTGTGGTGAATAACTACTATCTTTAAGTGCACTAGCGCGCTTTAGCGTTTCACTGATTGCCTGAAGCCTCCTTTTATGGGTAATTTTCCAGCCTGTACGCAACTCTTTTCATTTGGAGTTGATTTTCATCCCATTTTCGCCTATCTACGTCTCAGTGTAAGTACTGCAAGCCTCCTCCAAGTTGTTGGATAAGGCTTGCATGCCAGCTGATAACAGAAAGTTCACAGCAAACACGCGTTTCTCGCCTTAGGGGTATCTTTCTCTTCCTGTCAGTGTTGGGCACAACCTCCTATTTTAGACAGTAATTTATGAAGCACTTCCCTGCCCTTAAATTATTCCGAAGGTCGCCACTCGTAATCGAATCCTTTCCTCCGTTACTTTGGATTAACTGAGAAAAAAGCTACCGAATAACAAATGAAGCTGGCCTAAGTGGAAGTTCGTCCTCTTTCGCCTTCTTCCCTTATTCTCATTTGTACTTCCACAGCAATGAAAACCTCTCTGATACTGATAGGAAACATTGCTTTTTTGGAGGAGATCTTGTCTGTTACCAGTTGCAGTCACCTGTACAGTATCATGTGAAGTGCAGCAATGCCTTTTCGCTCAAAAGTGTTACCAGCTAAGGGCACTGACAATAGCCTTGTAAGTGAAAAATTTGCGACGCCAATGCACTTTTATGCAATACTCAGCTGCCACTGGGATTTATGGTTTTTTTCCCACTGAAATCTGTTATCCTAGCATTCAACTCGTGTAAATACCTTTGGCTTCACCTAGGATTTATCATTATTCATTTAGCAATGTTCATCTGGCCGCAGAAATACAGCAAAGGATTAAGGTTCCCGTACCATTTTTCAAATTAATTCTGGCTCAATGTACGTAATATATCGCACCAGCGCCCCTCAGTGCTCCCCGGAGGAAGTCCGAGTATGTTTGAAGCCCACGTCCACAGCGCTGCTACATGGCATTTGTGTATCGCCAACAAGCTTTGAAATTTCACACCACGAACATTCTGTCCGTCCGCTCATCGAAGGATTTAACCTCACGCATCACTTGGCTGCAGGGGAAAGAAGTACGCCAAAACAGGCATGGGCGTTGGGCTTACCCCTGTTCACTTAAATCTCCACTTCCGTAGAGCGCAATCTTCCTCAAAAAATTTGCCAATTACGTAATTCTGCGTCACATGCCCTGTCCTTTAAAACCGAAGCGAAGGTCTAGTTAAAAAGCAAACTTTGCGGACTTGCTGGCGGGGTCAGAGCTCAATCTGACTTTGCACGACTTTTTGTTGCGATAAGCGTGTGATCTGCTGGTGATCTCTGTCGACAGTGAAATGGCACTACGCAGCCATCTTCTTCACAACGGACGGTAGCGGACGCTAGCAGGAGTTTATCGACGGGGCCGGTAGTGGCTGGCCCCAGAAAATGAGCGATGTTGCATTCTTGGGGAAGTCACCCATCCCACTAAAATCAGAATTTGTTCAGTCGTCCTGCAAGATAATTTCTCATCAACTTCTTTCAAAAATTAGCGTTTTTACAAAGGACTTTCACTTCATCCTTACAGCCTCATGAGTGAAAAGAACCTTCCAGTCGGGAGAGGACAGTTTTGGCACAAATTGAAATTTCCGTTAGTGAAGGTGGTTCTTACCTACGAAACACTCTCGAGACATATTCCCAAGAAAGACAGTGGAGACTGTAACAACCATTTCTGTTTGGTTTTCTGCTAATTTATAACCACCGCGTGTTTTCCTGTGAGGCATCTCTTTCGAAGCTGCAGAAGAAAACGATGTCATCTGTGTTCCGTCCTGTCAGCACTTGAGATCGGCAACTGCCTGATTCGGCGGTCCTGTAGCTGTGATGCGACTGCTCCCGGCACCCTGTTCAATGCCAGCGTCTCACCGCTGAGACGTGGATGTCAGTAATAAACGCCTTTCCAGGAATACTCCGATTAGGAAGGGTTACTTAAGTGGGGTTTTTATACTGATTATCATGCAGCATAACCCTATAAAATTTCGGACTTACTAGGATGTCGGCTTTTGGATGCCCTCCCTTTTGACCTCCTGTAGAAACCGCATTTTGTAAAAAATGACTACTTAAGCAGCATGCATTTTTTTCTATTGATTTTCGATGGCCTTGTAAATCGAAATATATTTTATAGAAAACATGCACAAAATATGCTTTTTTTGCTCATTTGCAAAGAAATCACATTATCTTCATATTTTGTATCCGAAGACAATGTGTATTTAGGTTTTAAAAAGGTTTCTAATTGTGGGATTTTGAAGGTCGGGCGATGTCTGTGCATGCAGGACCACACATGTCCGTTTGCTAATGCTCCTCATGAAATGTACAACACAGTCCGGATCCATTGAAAAATTTCATGAACTCTATATGATACCTTCTTAAAGGCATAGAGGAATATATGCTTTTCCTTACGAGGAAAGTATGCACCTTGTAGACTGAAATTGCCAAATGCTGATGCAATGGCAGATCAGGCTGAAATTATTCGGGAATCGGAAAACTTTTTTAAAACCTAAATACACATTGTCTTCGGGTATAAAATATAAAGATAATATGATTTCCTTCCAAGTGAGCAAAAGAAAGCATATTTTTGTGCATGCTTTCTGTAAAATATATTTGAATGTATAAGGCCATAGAAAATCAATATAAAAAATGAATGCTACTTAAGTAGTCATTTTTTACAAAGTGCGGTTTCTGAAGGCAGTCAAAAGGGAGTGCATCCAAAAGCCGACATCCTAGTGAGTCCGAAATGCTATAGGGTTATGCTGCATGATAATCAGCATAAAACCCCATTCAAGTAACCCTTCCTATTCGGAAACGCATTCCAGAATTTTGGCTAACATTTCATTCATTGTACATATTCATTGCCGTGGTGCGAGCGTTCAACGATCAGGTTACGAGTCATGCTCATCCGGTTCGCCTTACCACTCAAGCTAGAGCCCTCGTAGTGAGTAGTGGAGCGTTGGATTTGACATCACTCGATGACCAAAAAACGCGGTTTTGAATCTCAGGTCCTGAAAAAATGGAGTTGTGTAGGACTGGCTGACGATGTCTCATAAGCCAGAAATGGTCACCCTAGTCTCCCTCGTCCTTGCCGTTGTCCTCTTCTTCAGTGTACCTCTCCTCATGGTCAAATAAAATGAACTATTATAATTGTTAAAGTTCTTAAAAAACTGCCTGTTATTCTATAGGGTTTTAGGTTTTACCATCCATCTGGTAAGCATGTTCTTCGGAAGTGTTTTCATCGGTGCTTCCATCTTTCCGTCAGGGAATTCCCAGCAGCTTGGAAAAGCTTCGTACAGATGCGGACAGAATAAGATGACGTGCTCGTAAAAAAACTAACAAATATCGTGGATAGCAGACTGCAAACACATTAAAGTCTGAATCAACGCACATCCAATCAGGTTTCAAAAGCATAAAGCATTCAATATTTTAAACGCCAATTTTTCACCTAAGCTACAATAAAGCGCTTATACGGAAGTAGCCAAGCAACAAGAAATGCTAAAAATAGAGAAGACCGGAATGCTCTTTGTCAGCTCCGATGTCGATATGAGCCAGCCATACAGCAACCTCAGCCCGCTAAGATCCGAAGCATGAACATAAGTTCAACTGGCTACTGAGCCAGACACCCTTCCAGATGAGTCAAGGGTTCTGTCAGATGAGTTTGAGAGCAGTCGAAGCAATGTGTGAGTATCCTTTGGTCACTTGGCCCAATTTCTGCGACTGGAACATTTTCAGACCGAAAGATATCCTATTTTTGAGTATAAAGTTAGAAGAAGACTTAACTATGTACCAAATCCGCATAAGAAAGGATATTTTTGGGCTTTTTCTCTGTAAGAAATATTTCCATTTTTAAAGGTGTCGAAAATCAGTGAAAAGGTCCTACTACATAATCAATTATTTTTTCGAGTGTAGTTTTTAGGCGGTTGGACAGACGTACATTCAAAAGTCGTTGTTAAAGTATGAGTAAAATGTCTTCGGTTTATGCCGTATGTTAATTAGTATTACAACCCTACCTAAATAATCCTCTTTTTAATCGAAAACAGAATTTCCGTTGACAGTTCATGAGGTATGCCACCTACCGATTTTTAAAAGTGGAGCATTTTCACGCAAACCAAGGCATTAGTCGTGGTCTTGCCTTTTAAACTTCTATCCTTTGGTAGAAACGCTTCAGGTTGTTCACCACAACTTACCAACATACTAAGGAAGCGCAAATAAAACCACCACTCCCTGAAAATGGTTGAGGGATGACAGAGTATATTAAAGTACTTCTTCACACTAAGTATTACTGCAAGAAACTTATTGTATTTCGACAAAATCTGCCTGCTAAGGGAACAGCATATTAAAGAGCTAATCTGGTTGGATTGATCTGTTGTATAGGACTTCTATCTTTATTTGTCAAAGTTATAGGCTTCCGACTGCTGCATCAACCTCCAAGAAATGGATGAAGTTTGATTCCCAGTACTAGACCACATCGATTATCCTTTTACGGCATTCCAGACACCCTCACCTACATCAGTGTCTTCACCATTAATTAGCAGGGTGTGAGGCGGGAGAGAGAGGAAGAGCTAGTGAGATACGCCTTCAAAGGTTCTGTTCTCCTTCATATGACTCTCTTCGCTTTCTTAGTCCTCTTTTACTTTCGTACGTCAACTTGCCGCATTACTTTTTTTTAACATTCCTAACTCCTCCTGTTGCAGTTAGCGTGCAGATCTGACAGCAGAGGCACAACTTCCTCCAGAAGAGGATGATGGTGAAGGAAAACGCCAGATGACGAGCAGTTGTCAAACCGAGCGAAAGTGCGTATGTGCGCATAGTTTGTTCCCTGGGCGAGTAGGAGGCCAACGGCGGTTAAGAGAAGCACAGACTAGATGCGCTTCGGCAGTAATGATCGGATTGGGGGGGGGGGTGGTGCGGAGGATATCAGACGCCGCGTGTATCCCCTCGTGACTTAGCTCGGGAGTTTCTCTTTAAGCTGCCGACAGTAGCAGAAAGAAAAGTGCTCGTAGGACAGAGAACCAGATGTGTTTATTCCCAGGGGCAACAATTTGATACCGAAGTCAAAGTTATTTTTATTCAGTCGTGAAGCATCACCGACCGAGACAACAGAGGCTGGAATTGCCTTTTCAGACCGATCGCTTGTCCTCAGCCGGACACAGGCCAGTGCCAGACCGTCAGAACCTCAGATGCGAACAGGGATCAGTAAAAGGGAATTAGCATGCTATATAGCCATGTGGTCGGGGCGACCTTAGTGGTTTTCATTAAGATTAGGTTTACTCGGCTTATTTGAAGATAGCACAGTAATACAAAATTTCTGATAAGAAGTAAAACATCACTCGAAGCAGCAGGAACCTGTTCTTGATGTCCTAGTTTTCTGCATTCTTGCCCGAGAGGAAGAAGCAGGTGATTCTGAAAGACATTCGTTCAAACGCTGGGGGGAGCAAAGGAAGGGCGTATAGGCGATGGGATTAGGGAAATACCCAAGGGAGGCGAGTTGCTTGCAGTTAACTTGGTTCATGAGGCGGAACACTGGCCTGGCTGCAGTCGGCAAAACATCAAACTGCTCAGGCATTTGGGCCTAAAAGGAGGGGAAAACAGTGTTTTTGCAAGTGTGTCTTTTGCGGTAGGAGTCCTTCCGGTTGTTAGTCAGGATTAGACCAAGAGTAATTTCTTTTTTTGGTGGGAAAATAAGGTAGGTAGGACTCATATTTTAAGAGAATTTTCGTTTTTAATTTGCGGGAGGCACAATCGGGTGCTAAATTCCAGGGGCAGTACCTATTCCGGCATTTTGTCTTTACTGACACTAGCTCTCCTAACCTTAACTCTAAAACTAATCCGAACCTTCCGGAATTTAATGAAAGATCACCTGTAATATTGGTGGAGTACTTATTGCCGTGCCATGCCCTAAAATCTCAAATTTTCAGTAAAAATACCTCTTAATCAGCCCACACCCCACAGATGAAATAATAAGCTCTCCATTGACGCTGGTGGGCGCCCCGTTAACTTGTTATCCGGCCAATTATACACCGTAAGCTAGTAGTGACCGCTTCAGCACTGCCCAACTTTTGCAGCCATCGGTGAGAAGTGCATATATATATATATATATATATATATATCCATCTACCTGCAGTCAATGACCAATCTCATGAAACGTTAACCGAAATACCGAAATGCGTATTCGTTCAGGGTGGATTACATAAGTGGGGTTATAATACTGATTATTGTTCGGCATAATGCCGCAATATTTCAGACACGCCAGACTGTTGGCATTTAAATGCACTTCTTTTCTGCGCCTGGAATAATCACGCAGTAAAAATGACTACTTAAATGGCGTGTATTTTACAAATGGATTCTGATGCCCTTATAGATTCGGACATATTTTGTAGGAACCATGCAAAACATCCTTTATTGCACTCATTTGCTAAAAAATCGTCTTTTTAAGATTTTTCATTTGAAGAAAGAGTATATTTCGACTTTGGAAAAGTTTCTTACTGTGAGATTTTTAAGGCCGTGTAATTTCCATTCAAATGACATCTTATCTGTACGTTTAATAGTGTTGCCCATGAGGTATAGAACATAGTCCCGGCCTTTAAAGGGTGATGGCCCAAGTTAACTGCAGGGCTGCGTGTCAGCCTTCTGGGCCCCAAGGATTGTGTGCGTCTGCTTTGCGTGGTCAGCAAACCATGGTCCTCACAGCCGGTCGTGTGCTGGCAGTTCTCTAGCGCCTGGTTCGCTTGCGTTCCCACTGGATATATAGGTCGCGCGCATGGTCGCCCGAACATCCTCTTCTTTTTGACCCGTAACTCTGTTGTTGCTGGTTAAAGTCCTGGTAAAGTACTTGTTGTGGCCCGGGGGTGAGCTGGTACACCAAGGTGCGGTCCGGCAGTGCCAGCCATCTGCGCCCTCTCCCGCCTTCGGTTTTCTTGACCGCCTTTTGACATTGGGCCTAGGTGGGAAGGAGGAGAGGGTGCGGTGGATACTGGCAAGTCCACTCTCACTATAACCTAGTCCACGCACAAGTCAGCGTGCCTGCTTCAGCTTGCTGCGGAGCACATGGTGGACATCGTCGGACATGATGAACGGACTGTCATAGAACATAGTCCGCATTCGTTGCAGACTTTTATGAGCCCTAGGTGATTTCTATATAACGACATAAAGGAATGCATGTTTCTTCTTGAACGGGAAGTATACAGCTAATAGACGGGAAAGGCTAAACAAAAATGCAACGGCAGATCGAGCCCAAAACTATTGTGGAATTTAAAAACGGAAAACTCTTTCTAAAGCCGAAAGGTACCCTTTCTGCAAGTAAAAAATTTTAAAAAGACGACTTGCCACCAAATGAGTGCAAGAAGGAATTTTGTATACATGGTTTCTGCAAAATATATCTGAATTTACAGGGACATCGGAATTCGGTTGGAAAAATACGTACTAACTAAGTAATCATTTATCCCATGTGGTTATTTCAGGCGGCCGAAAAGAAGTGCATTTAAATGCCAACATCCTGGCGTGTCTGAAGTATTACAGCATTAGGCCGTAAAATAATCAGCATTATAAACCCAATCACGTAATCCACCGCAATAAATACGCATTTCAGCATTTTTTAACATTTGACAAGATTCCTCACTGAAAGCGGCCTATCGTAACATATATTTCGCACTTTTCAATCGCTATCTTCTACTATATCCATACCTGCATGTCTTATATAATGTTAAACAACTTTGTTCAGCATCTACATAACCGTGAAACCATCACAAGTAGCCTGTTCATCCGTGTGTGTTGCTCCCGACGCCTTCGGCCGCTATATCTTAAGTTTTGAATGTTCTATCGATCAGCGCACGCGACACAGAAGTCCATGTGAATGTCTCTGCCCCCTCGGCTTCCGGACCACTTGGCATGTCAACAACTAATGAAAGACAGCAGTCTGTTGAAAATGATGAGCTTTTATTGGAAAGGCCGAATCCAGATTTGTCTCCCGAAGTATTTTATGCAGATCAAGCTGACGATGGTGGAAATGAGGAAGCAGGAGACGACGACAATTACGAATGGGGAGGAGGGGAAAGAGGGGGAGGCGAAGAAGAAGAAGAAGGAGGGGGTGATGGTGAGGGGGAGCCTGGAGAAGATGAGGAGGATGATGATGATGATGAAACGGAAATCGACTATGATATACCATTTGCCAGATTTTTGTGCTGTTATTTTTTCCCACGGAGACCCCCGAAAAATACCAGCGATAAGGAGGTGGTGATGACGGAGAACCGTCGTCCAGAACAGGAGGCCAAGGCCGCAAGAATGGCTAAATTACTCTACTTCAAGGACGATATCGAAGCGGAAAGTCGCAGAGCCAAGATTCAGATGGATTTGGTGGATTTACAAAGGCCATCAGTACCACTGAGTTTTAGGCTCTACGACTTCGCAAAGCCGGCCTCTGAGGAGTTCACTTTCAATTGCTTGCGACAAGAGGCACGGCTTGCACTTTGCTCCACTCTTGAAGGTTTTCAGGAGTAACCTGCTTGTACCCTGGACAATAATCCGCAATGTTCTAGGTTTCCCAGCGTAGTTTCAGACAGGCTTGAGAGGATTTTTAGAGAGAAAAACGACTGGTTAAGGGGAGAAGCCTCTGTGTAGCTCTCCCTTTGCCACTAACAAAAGTGTTAGTTGCAGCTCTTCTGTCAGTCAGGACAGAAGCATAAAGGGGCAGAAGGGACGAAAAAGTGCAGAGAGGCGAGAATTCTTTGTTTTTTCTCACTTCACTTTGAAGAACACTGAAAAGTAGCGTATTGTGGGAGAAATTCGGTCAAAAGCCCTCGAGGGTTAGGAAAATTAACCATCCATGAAAGGTCAAAAATGATTTGTTTAGGAAAAGTAATGTTGCATCCCGAGATACGAATCAGGCCCAGGGATAGGTGTAACGATCGTCAGTGTTTTTGCCCCGTTCGGATGGTGTCCAGTGAGTCCTGGGTGGCTTGCAGTGCGCCAGTACCTGCGGCCTGGAAGGTTTCTAATTAATAACTTGGTCCTCTGAAAAGAGGGTTAGGCTGAAAAAGTTCTTTCTTGATGAGACTTGTATGTCACACTCGCTCATATGAGAATTGAGGTTCCCGTTCTGTGGAGTCTGATTCGTGCTGATTGCGGGTCAGTACCTCTGTGGCGTGCCACGACGGCTCATTCAAAATCATCAGTCAGGGTGCCCACTTCCATCACTAGTCATCTTCACTTTTTCTTGCCGCTAGAATGGGCGAATAGTGGGAAGGAGAGAGAGAGAGAGAGAGAGAGAGAAGTAGACGGTGAGAAGGTTCGCTCTACTACAAACATATTCAAGCACAAATCACCGCTACCTTCTCTTCTGCCCAGCTGTGGTCGTCATCGCTTTTGACGGACGAGATATCATGTAATTTAAAACAGGCATGAAGTTTTTCAGGACCGCGTCTCTATAAGTGAACTGACAAGCTATTTTAGTTGTAGTAAAAATGAAGGCCGTTCAACTTCCATGAGTTTTAAAAGGGCCACGCAGCGGAGATGTTATATACCCAGCCAGTGGGGCCTTTAGTTCGTTTTTTTCCCAATATATTTTTTGCTTTCACGGTTGGCGGTTGGCAATATATTCGTCAATTTCTGGCCTCAAAACATAACATCTTCTGCGGTAGGGGTGGCGAACTCCAAAAACGTGAAATATTGTGGCGGGCTGCTTCCTTCTCCCCCCTTGCCTGTAGCTCGCATCGAGGGCTGAGCATATCAGACGAAGACGAGCTGGCTTTTTGAACACTAAGAAGAACTTGGAGTGGTTCTTGAGCCGAGACTTTTGTAGATCGGCCTCGATTTTCAGCGAAGACTACTTTCCTCACCAAACTAACCGTGCACTGTTCATAGTTGTTCAGCTCAGTCAGTAGTACAATTTTGGGCTGAAAAACGCTTATGGTCCCGACACAGGCCCTAGTTGAAAGCTTAGGCACGCGTCTTGTTGACATGACGCCACCACCGCCACCTGAAGTGTTAGGATCATTGATGGATCACCCGGCCGCTTGGAGGCTATACTACCGACTGTTGGGTTTGGTATTCAGAAAACATGCGCAACTATTCCATTGGGGTTCATAGATTCCGATTCCGATAACGCAAAACCAGGACCTGAATCTGGAAAATTTTGTCCTACATATCGCGTTATTTTTCCGGGAATTTAAGTCAAAATTGTAGTCACTTATTATCTACATTACTACGAAAACACTCCTTATGAAACAATGGGTGACTAATTGATTGAGTGCAGTCTATGAACACAATACCTAGTGAGGAAAGATTGTGCAAAATATTTGCCCACCTCACTCATACATGTGCGACATTGTTGTGCTAAAAAAATCCCAATCTGGCAAACTTTTAATAAATTTGTTGACTTTTCAAAGAACAGTCATCTTTCTCAGGTGCATTCAATGTTCTCCCCTCACGGTCTTCCGTTTCGGGCTGAGATCAGTTTAAGTAGCAAAGGTGCAAGAAAAAGACGCTCCTTGACACCAGCAGAGCATGATTGTCGGAACAGATGCACCGCGCAACGATTTCCCTTCGAAAACCAGACTGATTCATCGTCAAGTGGACGACCAGGTTTCACATCCAGTTACACATAAATTATCGGTGCATATTCGTGTGCGCTGCGCAAAGTAAAAGGAGCGTCAGACTGGCAATTCTTGGTCCCTGCAAGCAGCGTCGCTGAGAGGATTTTTTCAGGGATTCAGAGGATTCAGCCTGCGTATGAAATGCTTGGCAAAACAGGCTAGTGGTGGTGGGTTACATTTCAAAACCTGGATGGCAAGAATTTAAACCAGCTGTTCGCGAACGGTGCGGTGCACCACACTAAAATGACGCGATCGGATGTCACGTGTTCTGAGATGGTCCGGTAATCAAGAATTCTGATAATTATTCAGTAATTTGATTCAGTAAAATGCTAACCGAAATTGTGAAACGTTTTCTCGATTAGAAACAACTACTTAGATGGGATTGTAATACTGGTCATCATTGAGCATAATTATAAGATATTTCAGTCAGATCAAGATACCGGCTTTCGAAAGTGCATATTTCCGGTCGCTCGCAAGTGACCATTTTATTAGCATGGTCTCTCCCCCTGATTTTTGATACTGCTATGAATTCAGATATATTTTAAGGAAAACGGGCATGAAAATGTCCTTGTACTCATGTGGTAGCCAATCACGTCCTCTTCACGCTTTGTTTTTGAAGAAGGGGTATCTTCCGGTCTTAAAGGTTTAAAATTATGAGATTTTTAAAGCCGTGAAACGTCCATTCATACAGTATGCAATCTGTACGTTTATTTCTGCTGGTTATTAAGTATACAGCATGGTCCACACCAGTTGCAAAATTTCACGAGCCCTATATGGCATCTCCCTAATAGTGTAGGGAAATGAGCGATTTGCTTAGCACTGAAAGTATGCAGCATGCTATTTTGAAACCCTAAGTGCTGGTCGGTTTCAAAATTATTCCGAAATTGAAAAGAATATTTGAAAAGCGAAAACTAACCCTTTTCGAGTACAAAAGTTGAATATGAACCTTGTTACCGAGTGAATACGAGAACGGCTATTTTTATGCATATTTTCTATAAGATATTTTCTAATTCATCAGGGCTTCGAAAATTAATGTGAAAAATTTATCCTACAGAAGTAGTCATTCCTTACCGAGTGTATTTTTATTGATGGCCGGATGGGAGCTCATTCAAAGGTCGGTACCCTGGCCTGACTGAAGTATCTTGCCATTACGCTGAATACTGATCAATGCTATGACCCCACTTAGGCAATCCTTTCAAGTCCAAAAAACAATTCAGAATTTCAGTCACATTTCATGAGATTGCCCAGTTACCGCACATTATTACACATGGAAGCTGTATGTAACTTTTATTGCGTCAACTGCCTCCGAGAAATATGTGCGAGAATCCATTTAACTGCACTCACTGTGTCCTCTGATATGCCTGCATGAAGTAGGTTCAGCGACCTGCACAGATTTAGTCCGATGGTCCTACGGAGCCTGCAATAGTTGCCTGCTTTTCTGTGGTTAAAGATAACTTGCCAACAATTTCGAAAAGCATATAAGTCGTGAGGACTGGGCGGGCGTGAAACAACGGGGATTCGAGTCATTGCCTGTCATACGATTGTTGTGACCTTAACTATCGACTGCATATTCGCCCAGATGCTTCACATTAAAACTTCTACAAGAGAAGATGGCGGTAACAGGCAAAATTTCCCTGTTATACCCAAATACGAAACCAGCATTGTAACGTTACTTGGTGTGTCGGTTGGCAAATAAAACGGGTTTGCCAGTCTATAACTATAGGCGTGATGACTGCCACACAAAAAACAAGGGAAGAGAGGCTTTTTGAAGAACGAGGAGGACAGGAATCAGACCTTAAAACTGCTAACCGTCTCAAATATAGCTAAGTAAGTCGCCCGCTCAATCGACCCAAAATCTTCTGTCCCAGCGCTGACCAATTAACTGGAATCCACTGCAGCCTTTATTTCTGATTCTTTCGACGCCCTTTATAAAGTACTGTCAAATGAGAGCGTCTAATATGGCTACCACGATCCGCTTAAATATCCGTCTCGAGAATATATCACGCTGCCTTCGGAGTGTTCGCAGGAGCAATTGACTTCTTTTAAGTCTCTGCCTCTGAAGTTTCTTCTTGCCAAATGTCAGCATAGGCTTAGGTGTTTTTGTTGGCCCTTCAGGATGTTTGATGATGAAACAAAAAGCTGAAAAAATCATGAGCGATTTTATTGACATTAATTTGCCCAATCGCGGGCAAAATCGTGTTGATTTACACGAATACTTTAGAACTGAGCCCTTTTCTACATCAGACGACTGTCGTGCTTCATGCTGGGATCCATCTTGTACCACAGATCGCACTTTCTGTTCAGGCAGTTTGCGCAGGCCATCACATCCTTTCGGTTATCCTCGCAACGTTGGATGCGCGGTAGCACAGTAGCTGCAAAGAAAATAGAAGAGTTATGAAAGCCAAATCATCTACAGAGTGACATTTCTGACGGTGACCGTCGCAAACTGCCTTGTGACATCACTTAAACTGAGAAAATGGCTTGAAAACCGCAGTTCTCACACGTCGGTCCAAAGAACTCGTTTTCTGAAAGAAACTTACCTGCTGATAACGAATGTATTTCCTTCGCTAATAGCCACATTCTCATCACTCTGGACGTCATAAAGCAGGGCACTTCATGTACGGTCTCAAAACGTGTCCTCTTGCTTTGCCTCAACTCGGACTTTACTCACGGCGGATTTTAACGTGGAAGATAATATTCCTTCATCTTCCGCTACCGTCCTTTACCATTTGTGAATTAATATGTAAGTGGCTGACGATCCCTAAACCATTGATTTAAACGAACTCCGCTGCTTTTGTTTGTGTACATGCGGTGAGGCAACAAGGGCCAGGTTTGGTCCTGCAGTCCCACTTGAGTGATACCATATGGTTAGCTCCCCAAAACGAATTTAGTTGGTACGATTACGCTAACTTTACATATATCAAGTGTTTGCGGCTTCTTACTACTTTAACCAGCAAGTGACTATGCTAGGGGGAACTGCTCATACGCGGCTTCGGTTACATCAAGTATCAGTTTACAAGTGCCTCTCAGCACGTGCTGTGAGCCCTGTTTGCGTCCCCTTCGTTATCTCAGTCCGGCGGGTGGGTAAGTAGGCTTGTTGATGGCATCGTTCGGACGGAATGGAACTCCGCGGTTCCATTATAGTGGCGGTGCATTGCAATTTGACACGCGGTTCCATCTGTGGTCATCCAGTTGTGACCACGCTCACCTTATCCTTTTAATCCCGCGAGTGGCTGTGTCGCGGGGGCAAGTGTGTACACGTTCTGCCCCCCCCCCCTAAACGGGCCACTCGGTAGATGCGCTGGACCAACACGGGGACCACATCGGCTTCTGGCAGACGTTATCGGATTGCGCACCATAACAAATGCCAACATTTCCATCGGCTTCTGGCAGACGTTATCGGATTGCGCACCATAACAAATGCCAACATTTCGGGGAGGGGCATTGGCAGACCCGGTTGCCGGCAGACGTCGCGCGCACTGGGACCCCTGTGGCCCCCCATTGTTGTTAGTGGTTAAAAAAAACCTGGTTACTTGTTGTGTGGACCAGAGAGTTTGGAGTGGAGCGCCAAGGTGAGGGCTCGAGCGTGCCATACACCTGCGCTCCCCCCACCTCCGGTCTTCTTGACTCTGTCCTGACACTGGGTCCAGGTGAGAGGGGAGGACAGAGTGAGGTGGATGCTGCGAAAGTCTGTTATTGCTATAAACTACTTCACACGCAAGTCACCGTGCCTGCTGCACCTTGCTGTGTAGCACGCGGCGGACATCGTTGAATCGACGGTTGCAACAAGCATCGGTTCACACGAGCTTCCCTGCGCGTGTTTCGGTCTCTGCTTGCGCTCCCTTCCTCTTCCTAATCCAGCGAATGGCTAAGTCAGGTATGTTAACTAAAATTATTTTAGTTTCCTAGCCCTGTAGTAGCGATCAAGTAGGACAGCAGGACCAAACCTCACCGTAACAAGTTTTACGAAGACTGAAATTATCATTCCTAACTTCATCGTCTGCGAGTCATAATCCAACCCCAAGTAGGAAGGACGAGGAGTTCGAGCTCAGCCTCTTACGTCCATGAAGACAAACACGCCAGAAATTAGTTTTTCAACCTTCACAACTTTCGTCGACAATCCTTCTGTTTGCGTTCCTTGCCGTCCGTGAGGGCTTTCGATAGGCAAAAACACGACAGCACGTTTTTTGTGCAATCAGATAGACTGTGTACCACGTTAATACGGCCTAGACTCTGCTGAAAGCGGTGGGAATTTCGAAAAATGCCGACCTACAGTACGAACTACCGAGCAGCAAGTTTGTTGAAAATCTTAAACGTCGAGGATACGGATCATGCGTCATTTTTCAGTGTTTGCAGCCCTGAAATAAATTTGTCGACCCTGTCCCAAGTATGGACGTCCTCATCCATCCCTTCCTCCCGCTCAGAACACCAACACAGCCAAATTGTCCGACCTTCCTCCAAGCGTTCGCCTTCCTCATCCGTTAGGCTGGAAAAAGGCGAGTTATCATAGATTCGCGATAGTTGCGAATTCCGATTCCACTGGAGCTGTAGGGTGGGCAGCTTTTACGCCGTTGCACGCATTTGTGGCAGGGGGTAAATATTGGCCACAGGGTTGAGGGGGAGGGGCGGGGATGGGGTTTACCACCTAATTCAATCAGAGTCAGATAGGCAGCAGCGGATTTCCCGCTATCCACCCTCGCCCCCTCTCTCCCCCTTGCCGCCAGCCTCGAGAACAACGGCGGCAGGTTCGCTCGCTGAAGCGCTCTCGCGCACACACAAATCAGAAAACAAAAAGTCTACCGCAGCCACGGCCCTTGCCGGCTTCCGGTAAATCTCGTGCGCTCCATCCCACAGGCCACCCCAAGTGAGGCGGATGGGGTGATAGGGCCTAACAGAACCCAACGCAGGAGGATTTGGTAGAGCGAGGCAAAAGTTAATTGAGAAGGTTTTTTCTCGGCGCAGGATCAAAACAGATCTACCGCATGGAGTCAAAGCGCCTGAGACAGCCGTAAAACATTTGCGTCACGGCAGTTCAAATGAGCGTGTGAGTTTAGCGGGAAGTTGGCAACACAAAGGGCTCGTCGAGAAGACAGATATATTTTTTTAAAGTGACTCAGCCTTAGGGGGTCTTATACCCCGAAAAGAGGGATGGGACATGCAAACGGTTACACTACCATCTACGCAGGTGTATCTTCGGAATGCAACAGCGATGAAGTCACTATTGGTCTCGAGGCTTCCGCCAGTGTATCCCAACGTCTACTATTGATTTCCCTCTAAAACACGGGCTTGAGTAAAGTTGGTTTTCAACTAACTTTCACTTCAAAAATTATACTGTTTGCCTTACGCTTTTAAATCGTTCCGGGCTGCCTGGTTAAACTTGGCGAGATCATTAGAAACCATTACGTTTTTTTCTTTTAACGGACTACTTTCTAAGCTGGCCAATACCAATGCTGTAATTTATATTGACACAACTGTGAAGAAATCGGCGCCTCGGTGGGATTCGAACCTACGCAGTAAGGGGAAGGCTTTAGTACAGCCAATGCTTTAACCACCTGCGCTACGAGGCCCCTCCGGACGACGCGAGATTAATCATGTTTGGGTCAAGTTACCCTGCTTGGGCAGTCAACTTACTGTATCAGATTTGGTGGATTCCAGACGTTGCAGTAGGTTGGGCGGGTAACTTGACCCAAATGTGATTAAACTCGCGTCGTCCGGCGGGGCCTCCTAACTCAAGTGGTTAGAGAGTTGGCTGTACTAAAGCCTTCCCCTTACTGCGTGGGTTCGAATCCCAACGAGACGCCGATTTTTTCACAGTTGGGTCAAGAGGAATTATTCAAAATCTGCCAAAATATCTATGGAATACTGTAATTCTCAGTAAGAATTGTTTTTATTATAAATTGCTCAACTTCTGTTTATAAGCATTTCCGAACTGTTACCAGGGTCTCGCATGTCACTTTTTTCCGAACACAGAACACAAAAACTAAAGGGTGTAGGGCTACGTCATTCCCAAAAAAACTTGTGAGCGTTCAACAAAACGACTTCTTGATATCTGGGAAACTGTCCTGTTATCCTCCCCTTCGGAAACCTGATGACTCATCTTGAAGAATAGCTGGGCACTAAATGGTTTAACTTACCCGTTCAGCAAACATCAATTCTCAGTTTCATGATAATAAGTTTTCGTACAAGATGGACAGTCACCTCTCCACATCTGCACAAGAAGAATGCCATGCCCTCCGCATGTAGATCAAAATATTACGACTTTTTACTCTCACAGCCAACCTTAACGTATGCGGCGCTCACGTGGCCTGTCCAACTGCTCTAGCTGTACTGTCTCCGTAACTGGCTAGCAAATTGCCGTTGGTGATGCGTCTACTGATTTGGTATGGTCTGCGACGCTTGGATTTATTCTTTGTGCTCCCAGAACTGGCAGTGCTTTGGCTGACGGACGCCCATGGAATCATGTCCATAAGACTGTTTAAACAATAGATCGCCTAAACTGAGGTGAAGACGGCGTAGCTTGTTCAAAATATTCCATCCTATATTGGTGAGAAAGCATACCTAGATGCAACCTAAATATCTGCTATTTTTGGGAATTCATGACTGAACTTAGGAAGCCTCGATTGGGTATTTTCTAGTCAAACAATCCAATCGATCCTATCCTTTGAGAGCGCCTTTTGCTGGATGTATTAGCTTGGAAATGCGCTATTTAACTTCAAACCGTTGTCCTAAATGAGCGGAACTCATCTTTACTCGGAAAGTTAACGCTTTAATGACCATCTATCGGCCGACCTTATCTCACCAAACCTATTAACGTAATTTTAAGAAAAATCTCAATCCCTTCCTGGAAGTCGTTTCCATGCTGTGTCACGGATACCATCGATACTTAACTGGGTAGAAGGTCGTTGGAGTCGTTTAGGAGGAGGAGGAGGAGGAGGAGGAGGAGGAGAAGGAGAAGGAAGGAGAAGATACCTCTAAATCCCTTGCGCGAGACTACATTTGAGCTCAATGCTACTCTTGTTATCGTAAGAGTCTGTGTCTTCCTTTGTCAGGGTTTGGAATGACTTCATTCGTTGACCGGGCATCGTATTACTGGCACTACAAGGACGTCAAAGATCACAAAAAGGGAGCATTATGCGAAAAATATTTGCGCCGAATCTCCATCCCCTTTACTTGTGTAATAATTTCAAGGTAGGACGTTGTTTTGAAAATTGCCTCTTTTGAGTTTGGAGATTCAACGAATAAGATTCCTTTCTGCGCCCTCAAATTCTTTTCGGATGCACTCTGAAATGCAACAACTGGTGGACTTCTTGACAGTTCGTCAACAGGAATCTATGGATGGACTTCATACATGGATGATTGGTATGGTATTGACCATCTGGTGGGTGACCTACACTGAATTTTTAAGGACCTCCGTGGGGAGAGGATTTTCAGTTTATTCTGGTCAAAAATGCGGAATAAAAATGAACCGCTCTGGTTGCGAAACATTACCGTTATTTTTCGATGTTATAACCTCGTGAACAAGTATGCCTTCTTTACCTGTTATTTCCTATCACAAACAGGATGTAAGTTAAACAAAAATAGACATATTGCAGAAAAAATCCGATACTGCGTTGCTATTTATCAAACAAACAGGAACTTTAAGACTTACGCATGAGAGTAATGCCGGTTTGTTTCAGGAATTTCTCCCGTTTTCCTGGAAATAAATAAAGCGATCAACTCTAAGTGGGAGTTTTGGTCCAGTTACTGTCACTGAAATATGGTAACGATAAAGAATGTCGAGGGGGATCTTTATTGATGGGCCTGGGAAGGACAACCGGACTGGCCATGTACAGCACAGAGTCGACGTCTGGGTATTTATTGCCCGCTAGGAGTCTTCCCAAAGACTTAGTTTTCGACGTTCCTATTGCCACACACCCCCACGCGTACGGCCAGCTGAACTACCTCCAGCCTAGACAAGGACCTCGTGTATGGTAGACAGACGGAGGTCTGTCCGCGGCAAGGAATGATAGGTGTGCCCGCGCGAAGCCTGATGTATGCAAAATTGCTGTGGATTATGCCCCTGGACAGCGCCAGGAGGTTGAGAAACGAGACTCCATAGTCCATTGCTGACTTCGACACTGGAGCGCGGTGTCGGCCCTGTGGTTTTGAATTATCCTGTCCCCAGCGAGGCCTACCCTTACCGCACATCAGCTATTATTACAAAGTTGTCTCTGCTGAGAAGTTTTAAGACCAGGATTTCGCTCCTCTATCCGGACGGTCAAGTGACACATAAACGGTGCTTTGGTGTTTAATACTAATAATGACGATGTTCATGGGGATAGGAATAAGAGTGAAAGTGGGTTCGCGGCCGTGAACGAGTGGATATTAAGCTTGGACAGTGAGGTTAGTCGCCGTCCATGACCTCAGTGTGTCCCGTCGTGGAATAGGGGCAACCAATGACCCCCATGTCTCACTTGCTGCGAACATTCCTAATCTCCGCCGACAGCGTGCTGGTCTACAGCCTACCGGAGCCGTTTCGTCAACCCAGGAGTTAACCGCCCCTGCACGCCTGAACGGACAATCCAGAGAATCAGCTAGAGACGGGATTTTTGCTTATGAAATTCGAGCTCTTTTTTGACCGGTGACAACTTTATGGCGGGGATTTCAGGAACGTCGAATGATATAAGGTGCCAGACTGGTGCCTTCATCTAACCTATCTTCACTCCGTTTTATCTCCTTCCTATACCAACCGAGCTACTTTCAGTTTAAATGCACTTTAAGTGCAGGAAATAGTGCCTTCACTTTTCTAAATTGCTTACTGCTTACTGCCAGTCGCACTCAGGTGCAAGGTGGCGTACACCCCTTATTGCGCCCGTGTGGACGTCAAGCGGGGCAGCTGAGCAGCTCGACATGAAGAGCATTTCATTGGGGGAGCGGCGGGGGGGGGGGTGCACGGTGTATGAAAAAACGCACGGGTGTAAGAAAACTCATTTTCGTTGCAGCCCTAAGTGAGAATTTGCAGAACCCAGTGTAGTTAAAAAGTCATTTTGTTCGCTCAATAGCTTGACACCGGCCCTATCTGATTGGTTTTTGATAATGGCACTAAGAGCTGTGTCATTGTCTCTGGGTCCAAGCGAGAATTCTAAACGTCAGGCGAATAAAGCCCTTGTCCCAGCGATCGCTTTTACTCCTTATAAACTTTTCAATTCATTCTAAGGTTGTCAGTTAGAAACACACTGCAGGATGGTACATAGTATACCTTTACCATGTGCCTAAAATCTTCGACACTTAAAGTTTCAGTGGCAGTTTAAAGATGGCCAGAATGCCTAGAAAGGGATATCCATCATCCCCTTTGTTTTTGTTGAGCGCATAAAAGAAAGCACGATACAAGTTACAGCTGCTCAGTTAAGGAAACTGATTTTGCCGAAAACACACATTCACACTGTCGGGGATCAGACTCCCCAGTTGGGAAAATAGTCTCAATTCTACTGCTGGCTGACGAAATGACTGCACTGCCTACCTGTAGCTACTTGGACCGCGCAAGTTCATTTACCTCTCAAAGAATACATTTCCTTTACTAGCTGACCTGCAGTCATTGGAAATGGCAAAGTACGCGAAATTCGCACTGTAGGACACTTACCTTCGACCTCATACAGTTGACGGAGGTACACATATTCGGGGTAGGCCTTGCCAAACAATGTGTTTAGTATTTCGGGTGGCATATCGATTGGCCATTTCTCAGCCTTCTTTGAGACTGACACCACCTTACTGCCCATCTTCTTCTCAGGTGCTTTACGAGTGACCTTGGGCTACAAATTTTGCATGCTTAAAATGAGAAATTAGTAGTCTACCGGAAAGGCGTGTAGGTAGTAGGCAGTTAGATCCACATCGGGGCCCAATTCTAGGTTGCAGTCCACTGGAGGAGAAAACGATGCTGATTAGAACAAACTGAGGAAAACTTACTTCCGCAATTGTTCTCGATAGCTTGCTCGCATTTATACACGCCAATCTGGAAGGCAGTTATGGAGGGTCGCATTCGTTTTCCCCGTTCAAAGAGGGTCAAGGCCTCTTCAAACTCACCTTTGCGGTAGTAGGCTTCAGCCATCAAAAGCACTGCCTTGGGGAGAGAGCATAGGGAGGGAAGTGTAGAAAGAACCTACATGAGGATTCTTCTTTTTTCGTTCGTGGGCCTTTCGGCCCTCTTCTAAGGCCTGTTCCAGTTTGGTCAAATAAAGGTAGCATGTCCCTCTCAGTAGCATGCAGGTGACATTCGTTTCTTCGAGTTTCTGAGCCTGTAGGGAGAAGTATAGGTCAGTAAAACCGTAATATTTCTTAACATGAGCAGGACTAAGCTCATTTACTGCAGTCCGGTAAGCAGCGAAACGAACCCGGGACTTGGTTATTTTTCAAAAAATCCATTCATGAAAGCAGATCGTTGGTTGGTGAACTCGCGTGTGGGCGCCTGCCACTGATTGGCTAGCTAGTGTGTCCCCGGCTGTCTGGTGTTGGTGGTCGTTCCAAGCTGACGGGGTATCGCTTGATGTGGGAGGTAACTGAAATAGTAACTAGTGTGCCGCGATAAAAAAATATTCTCTCGTCGGGTGAGCCGCGACAGATATTTGCCCTGTTGAGAGTACTGTGGGTTATAAAAGTTTGCCAGTCATTAGCTTACAGCAGGGGGAGGAAGAGGGAACAGTATTCCCATGCCAGTAATCCACTTGACTGTCCTATCGACTTTATTTTGGCTTAGAGTCAAATTATCCAAGGAAAGAGACTTCCAAGATTATGTCAATTCTAGCAATCATAATCCAAATATTTAGAGAAAGCATGTGATTTATCGGACTGATTGCAACTTCCACCTCGGACCGCATCATTGCGTTGAAGAGAGGGCTACGTTCCGGCAGTCCATTTTTGGATGTACAGAAATTACTTTCCCCAAGGTCAAATCTGGAGGATCTTTTAATTGACAGTACCAGTTAGATGACTTCGGCAAGAGCGTTCTAAGTTGGTTTAAAAACGATTTGGCAGAAGATATTCTTTTTAAAGCAGAAAGACATCTATGGCCAACACAGCTAGCAGTGGCGAGGGTCGGGCAGACCCGACCTGAAATTCTCACTCTGTCCTCAGAGTGACTTGACAGATGGCTTTTATTCCTGCAAGTTTGAAATGTACCTGTTAAAAATTAGAAAGTGTTAGCTGCCATCTTAGGCAGCTGAGTCAAAGCGGACTTTTAAATCAGACAACGATATTAGCCCCTTCAGTGAATTTTAGTCATGTCCTGACGCGATGGAACATCGCGTATTTTAAACCCAACGACCTACTGGAGACGGGTTCACATTTCAGGTTTTCTAATGCATGGAATGTGCTTGTACTTAGCTAACGGCTACAAACAAGCGAGAACTGACCGTCTTATTTACCCCTCCACTTGACAGTAATGTTCGTGGAGTAGTTAACCCAGGAATAAAGACTCAGTAGGAGGCCAAGTCATCTGGTATAACCTGAAAACGATGCCCCAAAGTTGAAAATGTAGCCATACAACATGCTTCAGTGGACAGAAGACCACAGATTTTGTCGCTTCATTGGCCATTTCTCCGTCCCGCATCCTTCTCACGATGAAAAGTTGAAAAAAGACGCGGGGAATGGAGGCGAAACGTTGTGCCGACAAACTCACCCATGAAAAATCATTTTTTTCTCAGTCATTTCAAAGATAACAGGACACAAAGACTTCTATGTTGTAGCAGTTAAATTAAATGCAGAATGTTACATACTGCAGACACTGATTTGGATGTCGGTATTTCTGAGAACTGTCTTTGGGAGTATCGCTTATCTATATGCTATGCGTACTTTCGGTAAAACAATCGCCAGAGGCGATTTAAAAGCTAGAGAGAGGGGAATTTACTTTTCGATAGCCTGCGGATGAACAAAACGTCGAGGGTAGGCACTATTACTAGCCTGAGGCTTCACGGACAAACCTAATCTACTTTCTGTCTAGATTCCAACGTCCTTCTAACAAAGCAATACCACGCCCTCCTCTGGCAAAACACACCAGAGTTAGTTTTATGATTTCTAGACTAAAAGTTGTTAAGCAGGCAGACAACATCTTTTTGCCTTGGCCCTTGAGGGTGTTTCAGAAAAATTAAAGTCAGATGACTACGTCTTTTGAAGGACTGTATACCGAACCGTTGGGATGCATCTTCTAACATTACATTCATCTCAACAATTTCACCTTTTGTATCTAATCAACAGGACAGAATTTTTGTGTATTACGCGAACACAAAAGCATGCGAGTCTAAATGTTTGCTTTAACATTTGAACGTCTGTTAACTGCCTTTAAACTTCTCCACAAACATCCCGGAGAAACTGTGACACCTGTCTAATGTTTATATGGTATGAAATTAAGTACTTTGTGGTCTTTACGCTACATTTATGCGTGCATTCAGAACGGGTTACTTAGATGCATTTTTTGTTGCCCTGAGTTTTCCTGCCCGAATAACGTCAAAATATGGTCCAGTATTGCATCAAAATAGAAACAATGTTTTAGATCGTCAGGAAAAAATAACTGATCGAATGTCCTCTATACTGTTGGCGGATAAATTAGAATTCGTCGACAGACTGCTTAGTGCATTCTTTCGCCTTCAGTTTATAGTTTCACAGGCGTCAGGAATTTATTTTGCTTTTCCAGTAAAAGGTGGACGCTGGCGTTTTATTCAGGCACAGGATGAAGGTTTTTGCCTTCTTGCGATAGGGTGGCATCTAAACTGCCTGTGTAGAACGCCGTTAAATATTCGGCAAGAAAACATCAGACTGCTTGTCCTAAAGAAACCCGTAGATGTGCTCGCTAGATAGTTTACCATACTGACAGCACCGAAACTAACTAAAAGTTTACGACACTCGTGTCTCGCCGACCTTATGACGCTGTATGAAGCAGCTGTGTGGGGGTTCGGCTCCCCAATGGGTCCTCCAGCTTTTCTCATGTGTTTTCTGGTATGTAAACTACAGTTTCCATTAGCCTTTCGAGTCTGGCATAAAAAGCTTTGTTCTGTAGAACTAACTCCACGTTCACGCATTAATTTCCTTGGAAACCAAACAAGAGAATGTATTCACTTCAGATCATTTAGATTTTCTTTGAAACCTCTTTCTGGAGCGGGAATTTTCACTCATCAGGGAGCATAAGTTCTGGTAATTCCTGACCTATCGGCTGCCTTGCGGTACCATCTGGTACCCAAGAAAAAGTTACTTTTCTCATACACCGTTTGGAGTCGTAAACGGCTTTAGTAAACAGTTTGCCAGCTATGCTGATTTTTCATGAGCGAGAGCTCCTGTCTATAAATGTCTGACCATGTCTGACTCTCGACTGTAAAGATACAGACGGCCAGTTGTACTAAGTAAGAAATGATGCCGACTCTTAGTTCTTCAAAAAAGTTTTTTGGGTTAAATTTTGTTGCGCCTTCGAAAAATTGAGAAAACTTAGGCAAGCCTGTGCTGTAATTGAACGAAAAACAAGACGGCAATGTTAATTTGAATGAAAGACCTTATAAGCACTGGCTTCTCACAAATATCGATCAATTTTGTAGAAATATTTCAATGAGCTTGTTTATGTATGTTCCAAGTGGAAGGAAATTACGCGTAGTTTTGCGGCAGAACCTTGTATATGAGCACACTTAAAAAATTGGCCGCCTACTTTAAAGTGCAGGGAAAAAATATGCGCTTACGCGTGACGATACCGACAGCCGAAAAGTGGTATCTTCGAAGGAAACTGGATGCTCTGCCTTTCTTCAATCTGGCAAGTCTGTCTCGGTCTTGTGGTGGTAGAAACAGTTTAGAAAATGGCTCTGAAACAGCTCCATCATATCCATATTCTATAAAGCAACGACTGACATTGATTTTTTTCACAATTCTTCCTGTCCTCACTCAAGGTGCCACTTGCGAAAAATTCTCGATTTGATCTCCGAGTGAATATGGGCCAGAAAGCCCCGTAAAACGCCCTCATCAAATGTACATTCATGTACAGCTTCAGTGCGGTAAAAATATTTAACCATTTATCGTGCATTTAGTCCTCCACTGAGGGTCGAGGACCAAAAGGTGGCACGAAGTGTTCCTGATGCAACGGCCCTTTTGAGACAATTTTTGGATTTCCAATGTTCTCTGCCTGCCAGAGTCACAGATTTATGAGGTTATTCGGCCAGCCCTCAAGCGAGTCTATCGTTTACCCAAGGAGAATTTTCCATGGGAGAGGGCAGAATTGATTGTTGGGACAAGCGTTTTTTCGTCTGAAATTTCGAGTTAAAACTCGAACGCAACATCGCCTGCCGAGTCGGAGCGAGAGCGAGGACCCATCGGAGTGGTTGTTCGGCCGCGTGCCTAAGGATTGGCAAGCCACGCCCCAGTCACCCTGAGTGGTCATAACGGCTGCTGTAAATTGAAAAGATACTTTCCTGGTTCGGCGCGCAAGTGTTTCTGTGTTTTTGAGTTAAAATTTTGCCATTCCTTGCGATTTTCCAGTCATTTATCGTTCCCTGTCTGCAGAAGTGAAGGAGTACGTACCTGTTCATTGACGTGTAGCGCCATCTGGCAGGCAGCCCGAGCAAAACTACCGGCGCATCTCCAGCCCCCTACCTGCCGCCTACCAGGCTGTGTGGGCTTTGAGCTATCACAGTCGAATATGGGCTCGAGCACGCAGAGGCCACCAACTCTGCTGCGTGATATCGCGTGTCAGCGAACTTGGGCATAAATGAGAATTTATATGCACCCGGCAATTGGACGCTGGCGCATGGGCGGAAGAGGGCTTTCAATTAACAAGGGGTGCCTCAATCACTTAGGCGGCTACTATTCAGGCGTGAAACCTCCCAACCTCCAGAGACGTAGGCCTCTTGACAGCAACTTCCGTAACGAACTAAAAGACGAAGTCTGAGGGACTGTACTTCTGCTTTTTACGTGGCAAGTAGAATGGAAATGTGTTGTCGGAAGAGCGTTCATCGATCCGTTTTGCCCTAGGGTACAGTGTAAAGTCCTCGCAGGCAGTCAAACACCGACTAGAAGTACAGTAAGTGGGTTAACCCATGAAATGTCAGCCGAAATTCCGAAATGCGTTTTCGACTCGAAAAGATTAATTAAGTAGGGTTATAAAACTAGTCAGCCTGCAACGTAATTCCATAATATTTAAGTTACGTCAGGATGCCGGCTTTCGAATGAACCTCCTTACGGCTGCATGCAAGAACCATACTCTGTAAAAACGACTACTTAAGTAGCATGAATTTTTCTCATTGAGTTTCGATGCCCCTAAACGTCCAATTATAGTTCGTGGAAAACATACATACAAATATTCATTCTTTCGCTCATTCTGTAGAAAATTACGTCTTCGAATTTTGTACTCGAAGGAGGGACATAATTCGGTTTTAAAACAGTTTCTAATTGTGGGACTTTTGAATACTGTGAAATGGCCGTTCATAAATCGTCACGTCTCTGCGTTTACTAATGTGGTTTGTAAAGCTAACAACATGAATCAAATCCAATGTTACATTTTATGAACCCTATATGGTCGCCCTTTATTACCGCAGAGAAATGTGTGGTTTTTCGTACGCGAAAATATACGGCTTGTAGTTTGGAAGTCCTGAACCCAAGTGTAACGATTGAGCGGGTTCAAAATTATTCGGGAATTGGACAAGTTTGTGAATTATACGCTTCCTTCGAGCATAAAATTGGAAGAGGACGTAATTGTCTACCGAATTGGCAGAAAAATGAATATTTGTATGCATGTTTCCATTAACTATAATTGGACATTTAGGGGCATCGAAAATCAGTGAGAAAAACTCATGCCACTTAAGTAGTCGTTTTTACAGAATGTAGTTCTTGCATGCAGCCGTAAGGAGGTTCATTCGAAAGCCGGCATCCTGACGTAACTGAAATATTATGGAATTGTGTTGCAGGCTGACTAGTTTTACAACTCTTCTTAATTGATCTTTTCGAAACGAAAACGTATTTCGGAATTTCGGTTGACATTTCATGAGTTAGCCCACCTACTGTACATTCAGGGGGGAATACTGGCAGAGACAGGCGAGGTCGAGATGGCCGCCTCTGAGTTGTCAGCCAGTCCTGCCGAAATTCGAGTGTGCAACACCTGAGCCTTGAACCCGCATTCTTTGATGATCAAACTGTATTAAGTCCAACGTTTTACCACTGAGCCACACACTCGTTGTCCTGTCGGTTGCGATCGGAGGGCTGAAGTGCGGCAAAACCTCAGGTTCGGCAGGGCTGATTGACGACGTTTTATAAACCACAGGCGGCCATCCCGACCTCCCTTGTCCTTGCCAGTACTTCCCCTGTGAGTGTACTTCTAGTCGCTGTGCCACTGCCTGCCGCCCCAAAGCACAATGGGATGCGCAGGTCCCGTAGATCAGATCGGAGAATGCACTTCTAACAGTTATTATTTCCAATCACGGCCGAGAGGACAAGACGCCCGTGACGGAATGGCAGAGCGTTGGACTAAATAATGTTCGTTGACCAAAGAACACGAGTTCGTGGCTCAGGTGCAGCAAACCCAAGTTTTGGCGGGGTTGACTGACAACAGCTAACAAGCCAGGACTGACCATCGTGGTCTCCCTTATCATTGCGATATTCTACTTCTGTAGGATAGAATTAAATGGTTTTTCTCTGCATGGCCGTGTGACGTAAAGATGTCGAAAGGCATCCATGGTTGGGAACAAGTAACGCTCGCAAGGGTTTCCTCGAGTTTGCACACATGCTCGGAGCACCAACATGTCTGGGGACCATTAGGAGCACTTATCATGCATACTACTTCCAATGTTCATTCTAAGGTGACATAATTTCGGCTTAGCTTCTATGAGGGTTAGCGCTTTCGGTGATTTGAGCGGACCGATGTATCAGGTTCATGAAATCACTTACTACTAAAACCTCTCCACCTCAGCCTCCTAACCGTGCGAGCGAAGTCCTCTGTAAAGCTTTCAAGCGCATGACTGAAGTTGGTGTTTCCTTCCATTCTGCACGGAGGCACTGCCTATACGCGCTTTCTGCAGGTAACGCCGAGTCTTACGACTTAAATTCACCTTTTAACTGGCGTCATTAAGGACTGTGGCAGGCGCCAGGGTGATTGTAGGCCATCACATGTCTCCGGTTAGGAAATTTCCTTCTCTTGCGTTCTGACATTTTTTTGGTATCTAAACTAACCACAATATCGGTCCCTGCGACGCGCATTTTCATCTAAGGGCTTCATTCCTGGCAGTTTCGCCGGCCATTAGCGCGTCATCATGGGTAAAGCATATGATCGCAGTGCGAGTACCCTGCCTCTCCAGAAGGGCGGGGCAATGACAAGGCGACACGACAGAAGGAAGAAGGAGATATGGCGGGAGGAGGGCAACGAGGGAGCCTAGGGGGAGGGGGAGGAGAAGTGTAAGGGAGGAGTGGGGAAACAGGAGAAGGCGGTTAACATATCGTGGCGGGATGCTGACAACTTATTCATTTTTCCAAGCAGCTGTAGTATGAACCACCTTAACGACATAGCTATTTGCCGTGCGAACGCTGATCTACATAACCAGAGGTTGGCAGAAGCTACTACTTTGGGATTCAAAAATGAGTCAGCCTGTCCTTGCTATGGTTGTAAGATTTTTGCTCTAGTCAACTAAAGAGGGTCCGATAGAAGGGCGTTAGCAGCATCTTTTTTTACAGAGTCCGAAAATACGGGGATTCTATTGAAAAGTGAAACTATTCTGTTCGATACTGCTGGTTTTACGCAGCGAAACAAGATTTTGGTAATAACCTTGGTCTACTGAGTGCGTTATACATGTGAAGAGATAGCACTGCTAACGTGGCCATCGAGAGACAAGGCAGTATTGTTCTTATCCAGTAAACTGTAAATCTCTGGGATTTTTTTCGAAACCTATCTATATCGTTTCGAGCCCAAAGTTAGCACTCGGTGCCCAGCGGAGACCTATTGTGGTAAAGTGCGGGGGATTCGAGGTTCACAGAGAGCACAAATGCGCGATCATGGAAAGAGACGAAGTATGCCTGTTAAACAGCTGCAAAAGTTATAATGCCTGAATATGAGCCTATAGAATCCGCTGATTTTCGACATTAACACAGAACCTTACAATTCTTTTTATTGAAGACATCAAGAGGGCTGCACAATTACTTGCCTGAGGCTTCCAAAGCAGTGTTCACCTTCATAAACGTAAACATATTAAAATTTGTCACGTTAGGAAATATGTGGGCCCGCCGAGTCACCTAGCAAGATATCGTGTGACATTAATGTCTATGTGCCCCCCCCCCCAACACGTGCTCGCCATCGGATAGACAGATTATTTGAAATACGTGTTAAACTTTTTTCAGGCAAATACTGTTTAGTTCTGCGAAAATTCCCATATTACGGTTGAAGAGTCAGTTGGCGAAAAAATGCTTTCGGTAACTCATCATCAGGCCGATACATTTACGTGGGCAATGATCATTCTAATTGTAGACAGAATATGGAAAACAGCATGCGTACAACGA
>CACRXP010000099.1:583549-613382 GCA_902702965.1 Spirometra erinaceieuropaei
AAAAAATGCCAGCAATAGCAAGTCCAAAACTGATTCTCAACCAAAACACATCATAGGTGGTTTATAGTGAGATTTGTAATTGGCCTTTTCCAAGCACTGTTTGTTCATTCCTTGGAACTTTCGTAGACCTCTCTACTTAAGCGTAGATGAAGGCAAGATTTTATGCTGCCTCAGGAGATCAGAGGGACTCTGAAGGATCTAAGTCAAGCTCAGTGTTCATGTTACCTGTTGTGTGCGTTTTTACCTGCCACTGTGGTCCGTAGCTACCCACGGACAGAGAGCCGTGGCAGACTGCATCCCACGTCTTACCAGCAGATGTTAACACAGCCGAATTATTATAATAAAATTCGAAAAAGAGTCCTTTTGCTGTTGCTTTGTGGATCAAGTCTGTTTGAAGGAACTGTTTGCCACAATTAAACCAGAATATACGGACGATTCTTATTTTTGAAATACCGATATTTAAAACAAACATTTCTTTCCTTTGAGAAAAGTATGTTGGGCGGCCCTCAGACACCAGAGTGAAGTGAATTCGCAACACTTTTCCTCGCTAATTAAATACCTTATTCACGTCTCTTATGTTTTTTCCAGTTTCAATGGAAATATATACTGATTTTCAAATTATGCACAACAGTAGAGTCGCTGAACCACTTCTCATTTTCACTACGGCGGTGTGATTTATGCGCCGTTTACCTGCCAAGGTTATAAACTCTTCGCAGTTCTCTTCGCTAAAAAAATTAGGCATTTCTGGCCCCACCATATGGCCATATTAGAGATAACCTCAGCTGCGTTCGGACTAATGTGCATGTTTGATAACCAAGTATTCCAGCAAGACGGCTCACCTCATCCAGGTAGAGCAGGGCTCGCGCGTATGCCCTCCGCTTTATCAAGTGTCTGCCGATGTTGAGATAGGCATCGAAGGCGTTGTAAATAACTTCCTCCCTGGATTCATCGGACATCCCGGCCAACCGGCTTGCCACAAGGGCCAGAACAAGTGCAGCTTCTGTTAGTGTCGCGTGCGGAGGATCGATTAACTTTTAAGTACAGCATGGCTCCCTTGCAGTCATGTTAACACACCCGGCAAGGCCGTTCCTCTTGTTAACTGACGCCATGAGGATACTTCCACTTATGAAGTTTTGGGGAATGAGTTGGGCTTTCTACACAGTCTCCCCCTTTCGCCATTTTAGCCAAAAATGAACCTGAGTGGTTAATGAATCGGCCTGTATATACACTTAACAGGCTTGAGTAGGCATTGAAGGTTTTTCTGAAAAAACTGCGCTTTAATTATGAATCGTGTCTCATATCAACCAAACAGAGGAGATTAAACTGTTTCGCATATTTTCGTTTTGCATTATTTGTGAGTCTTTTTAGTTATTTTTTATCAAGAAAAATGCTGCTATTTTCCCCGGACATTTTGTGTTTCTAGGCAATGTCTAGATCTACAGATATTTCCACCTGCTCTCATTAATTCGCAGCCATTTATTTGTTATTCACTGCTAGTAAGAGAACTTTCGTCCAAAAGTGTTGTGTGTTTTGTACTGACATTTGGGAACACCATGGAGAATTACAACCTCCCGCGTCTCCATGACAGTCTGCGACAATTCACTGCAAAACCAAACCCCATCAAGACACATTTCCCCAACCAACACATACACCACACATGAACCCGCTCCGCATCACGCACCACAGGCACGGAGTAGGCACCTGTCATGTAAGTAGGAGGCGTGTTCCTCAGCTCATTCTCTATGTAACCCCAATGGCACTCTAACGCATGCGAACTCCAGGCAACTCACTCCCTTTGTGAGGAAACCTGATGCGCTATGGGAGAGACCGGGTCTCGCACGTGGCACGTGCAGACAGGCTGTCTAGGTCTGTCAGCTACTTGTGCCCAATCCCCGAACTGGATGACTGGCCGGATCAGACAACGGACTGCAGCGGGGGAGAGGGAAGCGGGGGTGAGATGGACTCTGGGCACTCAACGCGTATTCCTCATTATACACCATCTGGTGCGCCTCTAAACTATCACTGTGAGCTAAAAGCCGTGACTTGTGAGGCTGTCCACTGATAAGCTAGCTCGTTCCTCCTCTCAGGATGGAGAGTCAGGTTGCGGTGGCTCCTTCTTAGTTTGTTCTCTATGGCACTCCCAATCTGATGGGATCTGAGCCGCCCCCTTTGTTTCTGTGAAACCTTGACCCACCGTTCGCCGACCAGGCGTATGTGGCGGGCACGGACGGGTTTTGCCAGTCACTGTGCCCGATCCCGATCTTCTTGACTCTGTCATGATACCGGACTCAGGTGAGTGAGGAAGGAGAGGGTGCGGTAGATGTGTCCTAAGTCACCATCCCTGCGCCCACCATGCTGCGGGTCACACGGCGGACATCATCGTTTGCGACGGTTGAACAGTCAAATGTCACATATTCAGTGTAAATGAGCCCCTTTTTAAGGATATGCCTTGAAAATGGTTTATTCACAAAAGCCCTAACTATTAATTCCTATGTTGCACACCAAATCTCGTAAAAGAATAAAAGTGAAGTCTTTAAACGTACTTCCAAGCAGAAAAGACTACTTAAGTTAAATTACCAATTGGTACTGGAACAGCGTTTAGGTTATGTTTTCGATTTGAAAGTACGTTTAAAGGATTCAGCCAATGGTCCGCTAGTTTCGGCGCATGCAGTAGATTAGCAAGGCTTTATACTTTTGGCCTGATCCCATGTTTTTTTCAATTTTGGCGCCGACTTCTGTCAACTACGGTGCAGTAGTTGTTGGAGATTCACAATTACGAGCCACATTTAGGTAGTTTAATTCGTAACCATCGGAAAGTGTCCCACGCACTTGTAACGCATCTTCTCACTACGAGCCCCTCTACTTACTTCGACAATTTTCTTTTTTGCTTGACGATACTGCGGGACGTTCTGTCCCTCAGTAGTGCCCCAGAACTATTTGCGCGATTTTTTTCAGCGTAACTCCTTGGCCTCGTAACCGACGATTATAGGTCTGTATTAAGTCATTGTGGGAAATTGCAGTAAGACAAACGGTCATCTACAAAATTACATTTGTGCGACGGACTAGATACGGAACGCTGAGGGGCCTACAGACTGGCCTACTTCATCGCATTTGCGTCATCTGTGCGCGGAAAGTTGATGAAACACTCCTTTTGACCTTCCCCTCAGACTCTTTTTAGAATTGCGATTAGGGAAATCTTATCAGACATGATGCTTGCCATTGCCAAATTTTCACCCTTGCTCACCGCTTGGTTTTCCGCTGAACTTTGAAATATCCAAATACAGTCTTTGCGTACACACGAGCTCGAATTTCCTGTTCCAACATTTAAATCTGAGCTCCTTCATCAATTTCAGACGAAATTATAAGGCAAACTATGGGGGGTGTTTGCGTTGTTTGAAAACAATACACTTCGCTTAGAAAACTATTTCTGGGGAGGACGAAAATTTCGTGTAGACATTGAAATATCATATTTCAGCGCCGTCTGTATATCAAGTGATTTTCCCAGTCCCACAAAGTTTTACACTTTTTTCTGGCATAAAACGCTATTTTATAGATGAAGCTATACAGGCTGTAAGAACCTCTTTGTTGGTGCACTTGTCCCCCCCCCCCTCTTCCTCCTTCTCCTCATCATCCTCGTCCTGCCCAGGCCTTCGCTGCGGCATAACAGAATTCGACTTCGTCAGTCCGCAAATGTCAGAAGTTGCGCTCTCACACACCGAGTCTCTCGTTATACTTAACGTCAGTCAACTCGGTACCAGCCATCAGGGCGCTCACGGATTAGGTTATTAGCTTGAACTTGACGAGCGTTCGGGCTTCACAGATTGCCCAAACTTGCCCCAACTTAAAGACAGTGTCCTACCCTAGGCATTGCAGTCAGCAAAGGCTTCCCTCTCCACCGCGTCACTTTGGCCTCTGAGATGGAAGGGCAACATTACAGTGAGGTCAGGCAACTCCTTAAGACCAGCAATGAACGGCACAGGTCGCGGTTCCCCCATGTGGTCACAGAAAACCGACGAACCGCGTACCTGAGTTTTCAACCATTGCCTTCGTTGAGAGTATGGTGAAGCAATTTTCGTATACCACGTTGGCTGAAAATAACGTATTGGTGACAAACGTCGAGCGGTATTTTCCTTTCTTCACGTTCGTCCCAGTTTGCCACCACCTTTTCGGGTAGCCAAAGCAAAAGTGAAGGCCTACGTTCAGTCCTGAAAACAGGTCAGGTCGGCAAGTGGCCCTCCCATGCACTTTTGACTACTTCCGATCTCAATCGATAGAGAGAGAGGGAACCCTAATTCGCTTGCTGGAGAGTTAGGTCTAACAAACGCCAGCTAACTTGGAGGACTGATTGCTAAGACTCGTTCAGCCGACCTGATCTATATATGACAGTCGTCTACACCCCTCATAGGCATAGAGGGCGGGGAGATTGGAGTTGAAGGCTAATAGCTCACTTCTGTGTCAACGTATCGGAATAGGAAATTTTTTGCCAACCCTATCATATGAAGGGCTTTTAGTACTTAGAACTTAAGGACACCGGAAGGACTTTTGCCGGCAAAAGCTATGGAAAATGACTTATTTTCCGTTGTCAGCCAGTAGTGGTACACTCCCACGTCGGGAAGATTGGTTGTCGTTATGCCGCTGTCTGAGAGGTCTTCAAACTGGAACTCCAAGGCGAAAAGGGGGGGGGGGTCAGTTTCCCTTGCCGCGATCAGGCAAAGTACCCATATCTGACAAGGAAGCATATTTTACATAGAAGTCCTGCTACTACAACGCTAATGGGAGTTGTATTTTTAAGCATTGTCAGAAAAAATAACGGGACAGCTCGCTGCGCCCTTTTGATATACAGTAGGTGGCCTAACTCTTGAAACTTCGTGATCGAAATTGGGTGCTTTTATTTGTGTTTATTAAATTGACTTGAGACGCAGAGAACTACTTACTAAGGGAGGATTCATTTCAACTCAGGTTTTCTAGGGGAGAACTAGCCAGATTTGGGCGAAATCTGGCCTTCCTTGATATCCAGGTAATTTCCTACACTACTGAAATTCACAGAGCAAAACGCCATAGTTATGTGCATTGCGCTGTAAACAAAGATTAATATAGATAAGAAAAGCATGACGTATGTCACTCCTGGGAGCGAAAAATTGGATTCTGCGGTCATGAAAATCGGGTGATGGTGGGTATGAGAAATTGCATAGTTTTCGAAAAGGGGGAATTCGGCTTATAAAATTCTGTTTTATAAATTTGTGGTGTTTTATGACATAAAACTTAGTAATAAACTTGTCTGACAAAATAATTATTTTATCATACCAAGAATAACTAGGCGTAAACAAATATATACTAGGTACCCGCGAAATAGTACTTTTCTGTGCCACGCCGTGCGATAAAAATGTCCGGGCAATTTCTATCAGCAGTCGACTACGAAAGGTGCGGAAAATAGCAGCGGATGGGTTGTCGCCCGAGTTATTAGAAATTATTTTCGATATTATTAAGGTTACTCTGTGACGAATAATTAATGATAGAACCGTACCCAGAAATAAGCAGGGTGGACCAAAACGGTCCACAAGTAAGCAAGACGACGATCTTATTCATCGTACGCCAAAAAGTGTCATTATATGCCAATTGAGGTCAATAACAGGGAACATCTGCCGATGTTCTCTGTGAACATATTCAGTAAAAGGATGCAGAATTTGAACTTCATCAATAAAAGGCCATGATCAAGCCGTCTTTAAGTAGAAGGCTTATTATAAAATGTTTCTTACTTGCAAAGGAACGTATTGATTACCGGCCCTCACTCTGGAAAAGCATTTACTTCTAAAATGAGGTCTTATTTTTAGACAAGCCTATGAAGTCAACCCAGATGGTAACATGCGGGGAGAACTTTCCAAAACAGCATATCACGCGGACGACAATCTTCAAGACCTGTCGACGGTTAACGGCTTGGGTGGCTACCCAATTCGGGGAGCGGCCAGTCTGGTGGTAGACTGCGCACACCATCAACAGCAAGGTGTTCGTCAACATTGTGAAGGATTTTTTTGATTACAACGGAATCCACCGACGCCGAATGGACACCATAATTTTACACGATAATGTCCCTGTCTATCGCTCTAAAGAGGTAGGCATCTGATAACGCGCACAACTGTAATCTAACTTTTTTGACAACAGCCAGCCTTTCCGCATGTAGTCTCCAGTCTAATTTTATTACTGCCAATAGTTCGGATCTCAATCCTATCGAAAATCTTCTCGCACTTAATAAAAGAAGTTGACACAAGGCAAAAGAGGGATTTTCAGTGCGAGGAAAGCTTGTTCCTGTACTAGATAATCAGATTCAGAATTCCACTATAGACAGCCTGACCATCTCCATGTCTGGAAGACTTTCTGCTGTGTTAAATTTAAATGTACAATTAACAGAATACTGATCTTTTGTACTTCTTATTATTTTTCATTTCTCTCCCCCCCCCTCCTGTCTCATGCATTCTTATTGTTAACCTTACTTAATCGATTCATAATGTAGCCGTTTTCTGAAATCCTAATTTTCGGCGATAAATTAATTATTTTTATTTAAGTAAATATTAATTTATAAGCCCAGCTATGCCTTCCTTTCAAGAACAGTCGTTTTGCGCTGCTGTAGGCTTTGAGTGAATTTTACGTTAAAGGGATTTTCGTGTGATAATTTATGACATTTCATGAGTTATCACACTTACTGTTCTAGGTAGGTTTCGCGTGCCTTGGAAATAAACCCCGAGAAGAAAATAGGGTATTTCACAACTTTCCCAAATTCAATCACGTTAAGCTGTCCTTACCCCGCCATCACGAACCATGTTTTGGATATGCCGAAAAGAGCGTCGCGTCGAAACCCTGGCACGAATTTCGGAACTTCCAGTCGTTTCCTTCCCCTGACCTTAGACGAGTTTGTTTTCCCTTCATAATCCAACAGGCGAATTGGCAACGGCATGGAGAAGGACCCCACTTAACTATCAGTAGACTGTGGATCGTGCCATACGTGATTTATGGTAAAGGGAGTTTTATGGATGGGGCAGCACGCTAGAAACTAGGCTGAAAAATGAAAGAAAACACAGAAATTGTCTGGGTTTATGCCGGACGTTTTATCCTACGCTATTTTACGAGGACAGAAATGACAGTAGAATTTAAACGATAAACAAAAAAACAAGTTTCACACAATAACGGATTTTGAGTTAAGGTGTGAAGTCATGGGAAGCAATCGTTGCTGGCAGTGGGATTTCTGCAAATGTATGTTAAGGTAAAACCCCATATGACACGATCCACAGTCTACTGACAGTTAAGTGGGGTCCTTCTCTACACCGTTGCCGATGAATCGCCCAGGGCCTCAGAAACAACGCCTTCGTATTGTCTGTTAGTTCACCTGATGAGAGCTGATTTTCGAATTTTAGTTCTCTTGATTTTCTGCTGTGGATCCATTTCATTTCAATTCATTTCTTCAAAATATATTTTGTGAAAACTTCATTAGTCCAGTTAACCATGTTGTAGGTCGGTGCTCAGTTTTATTAATGACGGTGGTTACTTCAGTAGATCTCGGTTTCCAAGTCATTATTGCAAGTAGGTAGGGCATCTTATGCTAGATATAGCATCGAAAGCCTTTGTTAGACCAGTTTGGGATATATTCAACGTGAATCGTGTATCAAATGTCTGAGACCAAGAAAAGTAACTGCTTGTCAACCTGGTTACCAGTGGCCATTCTGAACGTTATGGGGAAGGCCTTACTTCATTAAACTACTTTATAATGTCCTTCTTTCTGATCCTTTTTATGATTTTGCAATAAATATGCGCATGACTAAGCTAGTGGAACTTCGTGCTTGTCGCGCGGAAACGGATCTGTGTACAGTTCTAGGAGACGAAGCCATTTCATGGACCGTCTCTACTGAAGACGCAAGAAGTGTGATTTCCGCAAACATGGCACTACAGCGGCAGACGGAGGCGCACGCAAGCATGTCTTGCCCACTAGAAGATAATTGCAGAATCTGACTCGATGAAGCTTCCGTACTTTTCCCGGAACTTACCATTTATTAGGCCGCACCTCGAATATTGCTGACGTAGCCTTCTAACTTGGTCTGGGACGCACGATCATTACAGAGTTCAACATCCAGTCATTCCACTTGTAGACTCTCTAAGAAAGTCGAAAACTTTGATGTGCGTTTACTGATGGAACCTTGCTGTGCTTCAGCATGAAGGTCTCTATAACTGTCTCATTGAAACTTGTAGGAGTAACAATGGGGTAAAAGAATACTAATTCTGATTTATATGTCCAACCTACCTGTCCCTAAGTTTTCGCGACCGAATGCTAAACCAGCTGCATTTTTCTCAGAGACATATTAACCCAAAAACAAGTTCTTGGAAGTTGTAGTGACTGTCCCAGATTGTCCACTCTTTCAGAAAAAAACTTGGCCTCGTTTCGACAACGTAATTAACACTGTGTGGTTGCGCTTGTGTACACCGGCTGCACCATCATACCTTGCCCATAGGCACCACGAAGAAAAGATTCTGGACAGACCGGTTCATGACCAAACGCTCAAACTTCGGAATAATAGGTCAGCTCTCCTCAAGTATATTCGAAGGTGCCACACCCAACAAAAGCATTGAGGAACTTGACAGGCATTTGCAATTAGGACGGTTAATGGTGGGTTGCAAGTAGCCACTGCTTACATCAAAGTAAAAGCGTAAAAGCTTCAGGAGTTAGCGTTTCGCAGGAAATGCACAAAAACACGGACACGCGTCCAAAATATTTGATAGGGGGACGGGCAAGTCAAAACGTGCGTCAGAACAATTTAAAGAAAACAAAGAAATCGGCACAAAACGCGAAAGCATTTCTTTAAATCCCGACTATACATCCAAATTATTTTATTTTGGTGGAAATCGAGCCACTTTTGTCGGGATGACTCTCTCTCATTATTATTATTCTCTTCATTATTCTCTCTTCTCACCTTAAGCTCTTTCAGCCAGAGTTAAACGACACGAAGGCCTCAAAGGTCTGCACGAATGCTGTTGTTCCCACTTCTCCAGCCGGCAAATCACATTCGGTGTCACCAAGATCCCCGTCCGTTCATAACTCAGGTTACTGTGGAGGTTACTCGACAACAGTTGATCTGAGAGAATCTCAGCCCACCAGCAAGCCACTTGTATGCACACCCATGCCTTCTCCATCGATGCCTACTAGCAAATACAAGCGGTTGCCTGGTTTGAGAGAGACGTCGAGCGTAGGTTCTAGCCCTGGCAGCACATGTCCTAGTCCTAACTTTTGAGCCAAACTAGAATGGACGGGACATTGGTCCAGTTTAAAGGGTCGTTCGTCTTTTATTTTTTGCACTGCTGGCCGGCGATTCTGTGCGTTTTTGCAGTACATGTAGTTTAGATACGTTCCTTTGATGATTTACGCTATGGAAACAGTCTAACAAGTAAAAAACTTGCCATGTTTCCTTTTTGTAGGACTGGAGTGTCCGGAGCCACCTCCTGAAACCTCAGTTTCGGCTCCGCTGTTTGACCCAGTCTACCCTCTCTATATGGCGGGACGGACGGCTGGACTTTCATCGGATGATCCAGTCCGTTCCAGTTCCCTGAAAATAAATACCAGCTGGTAGTTTGCTTGTACGATCTTTTCTATACGGTGTTCTGCGAAAGGAAGGTACGCACGCTGCTCTACTACAAAGGTTTGCACTTTTATTAATCGGTAATGCTAAAAATAAAAGAACGACCTCTCGGACAAGAGTCATGGAGGCGCCTGTGCAAGCATGGCCCAGACCTTAGGACGGGGACATACACTGGCAGAGAGTTCTCTAAATTTGGACAAGCCTACTTCTTCCAAGAAACTTTCGACTACCCGACCGTCCATCGCATCCAGAACATAAGGTATTTCCACCTATCACACAGGCCTTATGGCCTTACAAATAAACCTAGTCCGGCAATCTGTCTAGTAATGGAGTTTTCGTTCCTAATTTGGCAGGGCGTTCCCCACCTCAGTATATTTGCTAGAGAGCTGTAATGGATTCTCAACACGAGCGTTCTTATCGGACAACAGAAGTCGGCTGGTCCACGATATTCCAATTTTCGCAGTCCTCGACCTTCTCTTCGATCTTTTTCTCCTCTATTTTCTAAATTCTCATAAACAGGCCCCGGGATTTCACGTTACCACTGGATGAAAACACTCAGCTGCTGTTTTCTGTAGTTCGCCAATCATTGGATAATCTGATTTCATCATCCCCCCGGGCAAGTGGAGCTCTAACTTCTTCGTCCTTAACCTCAGGTCCCTGTTAGACAAGGCGATTTTACTTCAATGTCTGGCGTTTGAGTACTGTCCAGATATTGATCTTGTGACTGAGTCATCGGGAGCACCGTCCGTAGCTGACTTCGAGTCCTCTTTTTTCATGGACATCGGCAAGAAAGCCGTGGCAAGGAACCTGCATTCAGGTGAAGTAAGCCCTTACGTATCAGTCTTTGGATATTCCTCATCTTTCTGAGGTGCAATGTATTTCTCACCTCAACTTTTCTGCTACTAACCCCAACATAAAAGACACTTTTGTTTTTGTGTCTTCGAGGCAGGGCAGGCTGCAGCTTATTTATACCTCATGTATCAAGTATTATTAAGACAATTTAATCTTCCCCACGTGTGTCTTCTTTCAAGGTTCGGTTCTAGAAGGTTTAAAATTTTATTCGGGGCTTCTGTTGTCGATACGTAAAATCTGGTTGTCAATTCCCATACTTCGGAATCAAACATCTTTGATCTAGTATTTTCTTAAAAGTTTTCTGTTACCTTTGTTAGTATTCCTAGGCTCACCTTCAGATTCTTACCATGAAACTGTAGTTCTTAGTAATTAGCCTGAAGTTTATAGTGCCTTTTCTAAAAGAATACTGCGCCATTTTTCTTGTTCGATCGACCTGTTCGCAAGACTTACTGACATGCTTAAGATCTCACTGCCGGACGGATTTCTTTTTTCGCTCGGGTGTGAATTTTGACACTGCAGCACCAGATAAAATTTTTAACTTCTTGATTTCTCGTTATTTTCCGGGAACAAATGATCATTGACATCACTGGCTGCGTTTTTTCTTAATGTTTTAGCAGTAAACGATACAAGTTATCCTGCTGCCCTAACCCTCAAAACAGCGTTCTGATTCTAACCTTCAGCAGTCACATTTTGGAACGGATTTGGATCCGTGCCAATATGAGGTGGTCTGTTGAATTCGTTGGAAACCCCCAGCTGTATGTAACGGAAGTTTTTTTTCCCGAACACTGGAAACTCGAATAAAATGTCAAAGTCCCGTCATTCATTACTGGCTTAGAGTTTCGGTATTCGACTCAAGGATGATCGCTAGCATTTTAAATGTCATTTTTTGAACATACATTATTGAGAACTCAGTTCGGGCGTGGACGCGCGGACAGATACCGTTCTTGAAATTATGCGTTTTGTTGGTCTATGTACATTTTCGATTTATTACTTGAAACTTTCTTGTACACCTGGACCCTTCTGTACAGTTGTTTGAATAACCGCAAATACACACAACTTGTTTCGGCTTGAGTTATCGCGTGCTTGGTGCCCGACTGCGGTGTGGTGTCAATACTTCATTCATTTCACTCACGGGCCCTAATCCCTTTTAAGTTAATTGCCAAGTGACACTTTTATTTCTCGAACATATTTCGTCGGACGTGAATCCGCCCGAGCAACAAGCTGCAGCAACCGACTTCAGCCCGGAACATTCCGGACTTCATCTGGATCATTCATTCCACGACGACTCGAGGCCTCGTTTTTGTGAGTCTGTGCAATTATTTGCTTTTGCAATTTTCCCATTTTTTACTATAATTTTGTCTGTAAAAAACACAGCATTGCGCACCTAGAGTTACGTTTTTGCTGTATCTATTTTGCTTTGTAGTGTTAATTTCCGTTAACACCGCAGTTTTGTCGTTCGGGGCGTAACTGTAATCATTTAAAATTTTCGACTGTTTCGTAGTCTGAAAACAAATTTTATCACAATCAGTATTTAAGGGTCTATGCAAATGATGCATTTCTGAACCTTTCGTGTGAAGTATTTATTTCAACTCTCAAGAGTGAAAGCCTTCCAAGTCCTTGAATGAGAGCACACGTCATATCTCCACCCACGGCTATCCTGCATTAATTATTTTTGGTCAACAAACACATTTCTTCCGGGTCAGAAAATTCTATAGACCCTGCTTAAATATAAGATTCTATGAACTTTAACAAATAGACATTTATTTGGTCCATCCCGGCCCTTTCTCTAGAACCCCAAAGTTTTGGAACTTGCCAGCTTTTTTTCTTTGCCTATGCACCACAATCTGGGATTGAAGGTCTTGCCTTTGTACGGATTGCTTTGATTTTACTGAAGCATTTGCTCGTGTGCACCGTCCTCTTTTCGTTCGATGATGATGGACATAAATGGCTGGCTACGATTATTTGTGTCGACCAACAGTCATAACTTAACACTAATAGTCACGCCATGGCTATAAGGAATTCCAATCTCAGTCTTCGGGGGTTTCACAATCTGGTTATCTCCAAAGCACGTATAATGACTCAGATGAGCTCGCGGAAATTCATAAACGGTGGAAATATAGCAAGTCTCTATGACCTATATATTATTCTTTCTTACTTACCTTTCTGCACGGTGCTCAGTGGAATGAAAGTGAATGCGTTCTGCGTCTTGCCCTACAATATCATAATTTCATCTACAATGAACGCTTCGAACGCGCAGATGCTGATTCCCAGCGAAATTGTTTACTTTTGTTTGTCAACCATTTAACTTTTGAACTTTTAACCCGCCCATTATTCTGGGGCATCCTGGTCGCCATCAACGCTACGGTCATAACAATGCTCCTCTTTTGGCAACCACAATCAAATGTCGCTTGTTCTCTATTACCGATAAGATTGCTAACTGGAGTAAGTTCCCATGTAATCCTTTCCTCTGTTTCAGCCTGAAGGGGCAGTCGTCTACGCCGTCTGTCATATTGTCCGTGTCCTACCATAGGTCATGATCATTCCCTCCGCTGCAGTCTTTTTCTCCGAAACGTCCTTGCTGTCTAGGCTCGTGTTCTTCATTCTCCAACCCTGAAATAAACTCCTATTCTTGTATCCAGTATCTTTTTTTCGCTGTCTGCTCGATTCACGTTTCATACATGTATTGCTGATGCTTTCAAACTGATATCTTACGGCATTACTATCATCCAGGTAGGCTAGTTCTAAAAGGTGGCGTTTCTTGTTTGACCTACTGTGATTTCAAGTTGGGATTTAGCGCTGGATTTTGGAAGTAGGAAAGACAGATCGGGCTTTTTCACCGTCACGACGAGCTGAAAGTCTTATTTCAGAACTTTTGCATAAAAGGGAATACCTTGGTCCTAATCAGGGCTTAGGGTCAGACTGCAACGACGGTTTAAAATGACTCTTATGGCACTATCACTTACATGAGAACCAAGACCGCCTAATTCAAGTCTGATATCTATGGATTCAGGAATTAAGTCATGCGTGGCATGAGTAGTCTGACTATCGATCAGGTCAACCACTGGGCCAGCGCCCACCTCTGTTAGTCTTAAATGAGACTTTTCACTAAACTGCGACAGATGTGGAAATAAATAATATGGTGGGTACTGGTACCAGTCTGGTTCACTACGAGCGCATTCGTGTTCGAGACACACCGGCAATCTCTGGTAGTATTTGACCTCATAGCATGTGAGGACCGACCTAATGGATGCAAGCATCCTGCACCAAGAAGGATTTTGCTGTATATTTGCCTTAACTTAATTCAGACGCTCTTAATTCTTCGCCGTTTTGCTTCTTTAGGCGGTGAGCTGCCTTATAACCATTTGAGAGGACGATTATAAGTTACAACGGAATTGTCAGCAACCAGTAGGATGTAGGACTTCGAGCAAGAATGGTTAAATAGATCAGGGACCTCATCTCCTCGTGAGTGCAGGGCGTCTTTGTTGGTAATTCTACCTCGGAGTTGGCAAAACTTGAAAGTGGTGTTCCATAAGGTTCTGTTTTAGGCCCACCACTCTTTCAGATTTATGTAAATGATTGCACTAGCTAACTGCATTTCGGGGCTCTCATGTTTGCGGACGACATAGAAATATTTAACGAAGTCGACTTTATTGATGACGCAAAGAATTTGCCATCGTGCATCCACAAACTGAACACTTGGTCAAATAGGTGGTTATTGAAGTTTAATTTGTCCAAATTCGTGGTCCCACACCTAAACGCCGGCTGAAATATCCCTCCAAAATATCACTACTATATTAATGAGACGGCATTCGAAGATGCGGAAAGGCGCAGAGATCTGGGTGTATGGATGAGCGCAAATCTAATGCCATAAAAACAATATATGAAGATGGTTTAGAAGGCAACTAGTACTTTACACTGGACCAGACGTACATCTAGAATATTCCCCCTCGAACACCTCAGAAGACTTAACGACGTCTTTTTTAGGCCCCATCTGTAATATGGAATGCTAGCAGCTAAGCCATGTATTAGAAAGGATATTGACTTCCTCGAAGAGAATGTTCGCTGGCTTAAAGCAATTGTCGTACAAGGAGAAGTTCGGTGCCCTTGGCTTATTCCCTCTATCCAATGGATAACTAAGGTGCAGCCTATTATGAACATTCCGAATTGTCCCTGGCTATCGTTGCTTGCTTAGACCAGAGGACGTCTTTGAGTCTGCCCGTACAAATCAACTATGCGCTACTTCCTACAAAGTCAATAGTGAACGCACGCGGAGCGACCTTAGGAAGTGTTCCCTCAGCTAGCGAGTTGTCCGATCATGGAACTCGCCGCAAAACAAGATTATGATGACCGACAAAACTTTCACGTTTAAAAGAAAACTTGCTCGTGCGTTTTTTGACGATAGCCGTTGTAACTCCCCACGACCTCGATAGGGTTGTTTGAATGAGGAAACACTTTTTGGCGCGCGAATCTAGGAGGGAGATGGCGTGACCGCGAGCTGTTGAAGATGGCTGGTGTCCCTTCCTCTCACTTCCGCCGACCCCTTTTCCCGCAACGTACCGTGACGCTGGTATCGCTCTCCCTCTCTCTAAGTTGGCACCTATCTCGGCCCTTCCCTGCAGTTGCCACAGCGCTGCGTTCCCCACCGGTTAAATGGCATTCAGAAAAGCTCCCACAAATTTTGGGTGCTGAATCTACTGATCGACTGTACCGTAGCGATGGCGTTTGTGGTCTCTAAACACTATGGCCGGTCTCACCAGCTGTTCCTCGACGCCTCTACTTTGACTATCCCCAACTTCGTGAAAGGAATTTGACGTCCGATAATCTCCGATACCGTGCAACCTCCCCCCTTCTTGACGGTCGATATTCTACCACCGCCGACAGTTTTTTTTTCTCCTGAGCCCTCCAAACCACAAAAACCACCATCAACTATATTTTTATGCCTTAAGCTCAGGAGTTTTTTTTCACTGCCGGTCGGATTTGTGTTTAATCGCTTCCCTTGACAATGCCTGTAAACTGGCATTAAATTAAAATTTATTTATTTATGTTGATATCGCCCGTCCACCCAGACAGGTTACGCCACAGTTTTGACTCGTCCTGCTAGTACAATTAACTATTACTATACGTCTTTCCGATTCCCATCTCCGTTGATTATACCTTCTCGCCCACTTGTCTTTCCTTCTTCCTTTATGCGCGGATGATTATCGTAAAGTGCTAACGAACCTATTCAGATCAACGTAGCCAGAATCTCTTCCCAGTGCTTCGCTTCGTGGGCTTGTGCTACCCTTGACGTCCTCGGCTGCCACACCGTCTTTTATAACATGACTACTCACAGCCAACTCTGTAAAACACCTTGTCCTCCTCATTATATTCGTTCTGAGTGCCAGTGTATAGAAGCGATTCCCTTGACAAATGTGATATCATAAACAGACGATATTCCAATTGTTTTTAACTTTATTTTGATTGCGAATATGCGAAATTACTATACATGAATAGGCTCCTCAAGGGCTCTGTCTACAACCTTTCAAATACGAATATAATCCAGGAAACCCTGCCTGAACACCGGCCAGATATACGTTTCAAGCAGTCGACCAAATGGCTCTTCTTCAAAGTTAGGGAAGGGTTCCCCGACCGCTCCCAGGACACGCATAGCCTTTTCATGGGCAAACTGGAAAGATTCCAACTAAGCGATCAGATCGATAAGCTCGGACATTACGGTCGCTATTTTGATGGCATCTTTACATTTGCCACCGCAGAAACCGACGTAGCTACCATCTTAAATGCTGTAAATCAGGCATATCTGTCGATCTTATTTACGTTGGAGATCGAAACGGCCGGTTCGTTCCCTTTCTTAGATGTTCTTCTAAGAAGAGGACCTGACGGGGGTGCCCGAAGAAGCGTCTGTCGGCAGAAAACCTGGTCCGGACAATGCACGAACTCCATCAGTTGCGGTCTTTTCCAACAAAAATGTCATCTAGTCCGGTGTTAGGATCAAAGAGCTAGAAAAATTTGCTCAACGGATAGCATCGAGGAGGAACTTAGGAAAATCCAGGACTTCCTTCTCGAAAACAGGTACCAGACCGGTTCATTGCAATGGACATTGCCGAACAACCGGTAAAGCCCGCCACACCGACTGCCGAAAGAGAACTTTGTTCCTCGGTGTCCCTTCTCACTGGGGACGCTGCGAATGAACTCCTTAGGAGACGCCTTGATCAAGCTGTCTCGAGAACCTTCCCGACAGCGAGGGTTCAAATATCATTCTCTACTAACCCTATTTTACTCAGAGAAGGTAGTGATCAGTTGACCAATCAGACAAAATCAATGTACATCAATTCCTTCGCTCGCTTCTGTGGCGTACGTTATATTGGTCGCACGAGTCGTAGCTTATCCAAGAGAATACGGGAACACCTGCCGGCATGGCAGAAAAAAGGCGAAACCATGACCATAAACAGAGCCATTCTCGCGCATGTTGTCGATTTCGGACATCGTGTAGGTCCCAATGAAGCTTTTCTTGTGATTTGTAAGGCCTCATCGAGCTACCCTAAGCTACTTGGCCAACGCCTGTTAGCAACAGCAGAAGCTCCCCAAAGTATAGCTTTTTTCCGCAATTTCCGATTAACTCGCTCGACCGAATTATTAACACACCTTAATTCCTACGACTGGACTGATTTCTTCCTTAGTTCGGATGTGAATGTTTGCACTGCAAAACTGTACGAAATTTTGAATCCGCTTATTACTCGTTTTGTTCCCCGTAAGAAAATTATTAATGTTGAGGATGAGGTTTTCCTACCCTTACCCTTTCGTCGCGGATTTCGCAGATTTTATCGTCGATTCCATCTTCAGAACGACGTTTCTGTCCTGTCCTTGATTTGCGATATTTTTGAGCGGGCTAATAGATTGCAGAAAAACAGCTAGCCAAAGAGGTCCAATTCACCGAAAACCGCTTGTTAAGTGTCTCGAAACTTTTCTCTGGAAAAATACGAACTGAAAGAAAGACGCAGCATCCCATCCTCCGAGACGCTCTCGGAAATCCCATAGTTGATGTCCAGTTAATCGTCGATAGCTTCAATGATTTCCTGTCCAAAGCGTTTATTGAAGACTCGACCACTCCAGTTCCGACCATCCAGGTATTGACCGGGGCAGTTCTCGAAACTATTACTTTCACTCTGTGGGATGTGACTGTTGCGATTCGACGTTTTCGTCAATTTCATAGACCAGGCCCTGATGGTGTCCCAGTAAGCATTTTAAAAGCCGATGCAAATACGATTTTCCCCTCCCTCCTATGCAAAATATTTAATCTCGCTCTTGAAAGTAAAACCTTTCCTACCTTGTGGAAGGAATCACACATTTTTCCCATTCCTAAGCACGGCAAATCTACGTCATTTGATGACATTCGGCCAATAAACACCCTCCCCGCAGTTTCGAAGATCTTAGAGACATTGATCAAGGATAAGATGATGTGCCACTTAACAGAGAATAACCTACTGAGTATTGCTCAGCATGGATTCCTCAAAGCTCGATCTTGTGACACCTGTCAACTCTCCTTCTTCGACTATGTTCTCCAATCTAGGGACAATGGTTTTGCACTTTACACAGTATATTTCGATTTCACTAAGGCTTTTGATCGTGTTGGCCATGATCTTCTTCTCTAGAAACTGTCCTCTTTCGGAATTGGTGGCAAACTTTTAAATTTTATATCCTCTTACCTGGGCACTCGTATACAACGCGTTAAGATTTCCAATATTATCTCCAACCCCACATGTGTTAGGAGTGGAGTCATACTGGGTAGTGTACTCGGCCCGCTTTTATTTTGCCTTTTTGTTAATGATTTACCCGATTTATTTCAGAATGGTAAGCCTTTCATATATGCCGATGATCTTAAAGTCGCATATCAATATAAGCCGGCAGATCGTGACGTAGTGCTTCAGCTCCTAAAGATCGACCTACAGGCTTTCGCCCAGTGGTGCCACATATGGCGCCTTTCTCTTTCTTGGCATAAGTGCTCAGGTATGGTGGTTGGCGACGACCGCCAACCTCAACTAAGTATTGACGGTCACGCCATAAATGTGCCCAGGGTTATTAAGGATCTGAGCGTATCATAATCCAAGAGTCTCAATCTCTCAGAGCACTGTGTCTTGATAGTCGCCGAAGCACGTAGAACGACCGGGTTTGTCCTCCGAAACTTTAAAACAAGGAACATTAGAATGCGCCTTTACAACATGTGCGTTAGACCTGGTCTGGAATACTGTTCGTCTTTATTACTCTCATGCGCGCTACTGAGCGGAAGAAAATAGAATCCGTTCAAAACTTTTTTACCAAGACAGTTTTAACCCCAGAACACCGATATTTGTCTTACCAAGAACGTTGCCAGTTTACAGGCCTTGATCCTTTATTGTTCTGTAGATTACAAAAGGGACTAGTTCGCTATTTAACCTCTTATATAATCACACATTTAACCCACTCACCTCTTTAAGACATCATGTCCACCCCCGACGTAACAGTCACTATGAGGTCTTTTTATTTCTTCCTCTGGCACGTACTGTTAAATATCGTCGGTTCGTTTCTGTAAATGCAATTGCTATTTGGAATAAACTACCCATGAGTGTGAAAACTCTGCAAAATTTTCCTTTATTTAAGAGAACTATTACTCGATTTTTGCATTCAGAAAAGCTCCCGCAAATTTTGGCTGCTGAATCCACCGAACGACTGTACCGTAGCGATGACGTCTGTGGTCTCTGACCACTATGGCCGGTCTCACCAGGGACACTTTCTTTGTCTATCAGCGACAGCTGTTCTTCGGCGCCACTATTTTCACTATCCCCGACTTCATGAAAGGAAATGACGTCTGATAGTCTCCGATACCGTGCACATCCCCCTTCTTGACGGTCTAGAACTCGTGAAAAGCTCGCACACATTTTGGGTGCTGAATCCACTGATCGACTCTACCGTAGCGAGGGCGTTTGTGGTCTCTGACCACTATGGCCGGACTCACTGGGGACAATTTCTTTGGCCAACAGCGACAGCTGTTCTTCGGCACTTCTGGTTGGACTAACCCTAACTTCATGAAAGAAATTAGCGACTGATAATATTCGATACCGTGCAACCCCTCCCTTCTTGACGATCGAAGGCTTGTCGTCCGCAGTTTTTTTCCTGAACCCTCCAATCCATAAAACCACCATCAACTTTATTTTATTCCTTTTCCACAGGAGTTTTTTTTTTCACTGCTGGCCGGATTTGTGTTTAACGCTTCCCTGACAATGCCTGTAAACTGGCATTAAATAAAATATTTATTATTACAAGCGGCCGCCATAAGTTTACGAAAACCAATATTGTGCGCATGGAAGTGCCATTTTCAGGCTCCGTGCTTGCAGTGGTCTTAGGTTGATTAACGCTACAACTCTCCGCGCCCATCCGCTCTCACCCCGCCTCTGACACTGACTGCTACTATCCCACCCCCTACCCCTCCCCACATCTCCACATTCCACCTGTGTTTTAAGGCGAACTTTAACTGCTTTCTCTTATCACTGACGTGTTTTTACTTCTATCCCGTTCCCATATAATTGTACTGGCTCGTGGATAATTTATCGAAAGCTATGTGTGCTCGCCACCTCGTCTTCTGATTACTGCTATGGGAATTTTTGCAACTGTACAGCCTTTTTGCTACCTTGGCGCAGGGGACGGAGGTTTGGGAGTGGCTGTCCCCCACACACCTAGGTCTCTCAAGTTATTTACAAGCTCGATTTGGTGACCTGCAATAAAATATTGATATTTACATCTTACTATCTGTCTGTACCTAGATCGTAGTCGGATGACTCGACATTTGTTGAAATTGAGGTTTTAGAGTTGCGAAAATTCCCATTGTAAAATTCAAAAGGCAATTTGGCGAGCATACGTTTGCTTTCGATAAATTCTCTTCAAGCCTGTACATTTATATGGCTATTGAAGTAATGTATGCAAAAGATACGGGCAAATAGATAATTAATCTGTAGCTTGGGTTTAGAGAGGGGAGGGTAGGGGAGGGGGAGGGTGAAACACCATAATTCCAGTCGGCGCCAGGGAGAAGGTGGGTCCCGGCGAAGGTAATTACATGCGGGTGGCTGGCTTGGTGGCTTTGACCCATGGTAACTGTGGGGCCTGCACGAAATTCTTCTGCGCGCATAGGACCGGTCGGCGTAGCCTAAATGCAGCCTAACTGCACTGTGACCATCACCGTGTTACTTGTATTGCTAGATAGGGTATTTTGACGGTGCACTTTCCCATCAAAGGGAGGCTCTGCGGTGTACACGGTCATGCAAAAATCGGATAAGCGATCCTTCCTATCTGTTATTGATTGATATATTTCTTTGATAATTCTTTAGACAGAGGATGAAGCCCCGATTACGTTTGTCTTGTGCGTGCGTGCAACGAGCCGTTTCTTAAATTCAGAGAAATAATGGGACTGTTGACACGTGGCATAACTCCGCCACAATCGACATAGAAAAGATAGTCACGGCACCTTTGCCAGGATGACAGACAAGATGATGGATAGACCCGCATATTACCTTTTCTCCTGATATGATTGGTGTTTTTCTGTTACTTTTGCGTCAGTAAAAGGCTTTGATTTGTTGCTTTTTTTCTTCTCTAGGTTTGCTCTCGCTAGTTCTTCAGATGCATCTTGCTACCATCCATTTTCCGTCACTTTCCACAACGTTGTCTGCGTTCTTTCTCGTCTTCCACTTTCTTATCTCATGCTTTTTCTGCGATTTAAGTGTTTACTTTTCTGCGTCATCCTCAAAGTCTGCGACGTTTCTGTTTGCAGGCCATCCTTGCTCTAATCCCCCGTCAGTCTTATACTTCTGCTAAGCATTCCAGTGATTGCCTTTGGTTCTCTAACTGTGGAGATCCCGCAAAAAAACTGTGACATATTTAGGAGTCATTGATTCTGTAACAATTCTCGTTTTTTGTGCCTGAATATACAACCTTCGGAATGTAAGCTCGGCCACGTGATCTCAAGTCGCTCTGGTAAATTGTATGTGCAGGAGCCCGAGTCGACACAGCTATGTCCACCAGCGACGGGACTGTGATAAGAGCGCTTGGGGGTGACGATGCCTCTGAAATTATTGAAACAGAAAGCCTTTGCTTCAACTGCCATGAGATGGTTCGTTCCTCGTCTATCACTGCTGTCTCTACGTCACTTTTCTTCATATATGTGCTACCATTTGTGGCCGTTCTGGATAATTATTTGGGCCAAGCTGTGGTTATTAGTCCTTTGTCCCACATAAGTGCGTTCCTAAAAGCCTTTTCTGCTAGATTTATCCAAATCACACATTACATGGTACTCTATGCTCATGTACCTTCAGGAACGTTAGAATTTGAGGCAATACGCGAAACACAAGACCGGAGGGACAGCTTTTCACAAATGTAAATCAAGGGTATTTACCTACGTGTACAAAAAATAAGCGCCTTTTTGCCAACTTGTAAGCATCCCAGTGTCTAGCCGAACTGATACTTGAGGCAAAACAGGTTCACGTGTGGTTGAGTCGCGGGGCACTAGTGACATTAGAATATCCCTTAAAAGGCAATAATATTCGACTTACCTTTAGTTTCTTTGACAATTTCAATGTCATCTGTTTTTTTTCAATTAGTTTGTAAGAGTACTATTGGTGTCGACATATTCTTTACCTGAAGAAGAGGTCTGAATCTGTTGTCCGTCCTACGAACCGCCTAGTCAATCAAAGAGGGCTGCATGTAGTCTCCTCTCCCGGAGACTAAGAAAGTTGAGGCTTTCCAGGTGCCTAATGTATATGTTTGGGACTGGGCCGCTTCCCTAACATCAATTTCGAAGGTGTTTGCAAATTTTGATGACGAGCGGTCCTCGTGAATTGTCGCTACATAATGTGGGAGTTTTGGTTCGATGCGACGCTGAAAGCGTCTTAAAACGTAAGGACAACTCCATTCCTCGTCTCAGTATTCATCTGCTAGCATTGCCTTCATGGCGCCGACAGAAGTTGTTTTTCGTATACTCAGAACAGGTTGTGTGTGAGGGCTTACCTCGTGTGATGCCGTGCATGAATATGTCCGCATGCCTCAATCATTGTTGTCTTCAAGGAATTGAGATATGTACTGCCCACGCAGCGATAAACAAACTTATTGCACCTCGCACATTTATTGTAGGATTCTGTTGGCCAGCATATGCACCAACCCTACGGGGTCACGTTTCTCAAAGAAATGTTTACTATTACTGTAACTCGTTAGTCACTACTCCCTAACGAGCCGTTTTTGCGTCTTCAAAAAAAAACAAGACTAAAATAGTCTTAAAGAACATCCCTGTCCATCGGCATCTCAGGTCATTCCGCCTTGCAAGCACGTACGTAAAAACTCCGATTAATCAGATAGCGTATAGTCTATCTAAGGGCATTTTCGGTCTTACTGTTGTCCTGATATTCTCTGCTGGCAACCGGCGGTTAGCTGTACTTTTCCATTTTTGGCGCGGTTTTCCTGTATATATTTTCATTTTCCTTCTGCTTGGTGGTTTTGAGACTAAAAACTCTTGAATTCGTAAATTTGCCTGTAATCCTGAAAAGCAAGCCTGGCACATACGTCTGCATTTGACACTTTCCATGTTTTGCCTTCGAATTTTAATATTCTTATCCCAGAGCAAGACAATCTTCCACACCAAGTATATTAGTCTCCGTCAGATTTAATCATCTGTATGCAATTTATTCTCCTTGTAATGGCATCATCATAACGCATTCGGTCAATTCTATATTGCTAGTATCTCCATTGTGAATGATCGTCCTCCTTTGCAGTCGGTTGGCGACACACTCGATCGAGGTTAGGCTGAAAGCTATTTGGTTAGCGCCGCTAGGAACGTACTCAACTCCAGCCCTCACCGCGTCCATCTGCGTCTTCACTTGGTCGCCTCGGGGCCGTCGCTAACCAGAACTAGGATATGGCAAAGTAACCTTCGGGTGACTCCAGCACGCGGCAAAACTGTCTCATTTGGCGAGTAGGGAGAGTGCGGCGGATGTATTCCTAAGCGACTGTAGTTGTTCTTTGGAAGTGCAATTAAGGAATAGGTCGCAAAGACCGCTGATCTAATACATCCAGAAGACGTGTATCCTCCGAGCTCAGGAACCATGTCTCAAATCCGTACAGAACGATTGCCTTGACGCAGGTCTCTTAGATTCACGGCCCAATCTTCAGTCTGACCTCGTACCAACAAGTTTGGATGAATTACCCACGTGTGCTTGATTGACCTGATGGCTGCCTTCATCCTTAACTTGTCTCTGGTAGGAAATTCGGTCAGACGTAGCAGAAGTCATCTACTACCTCAGGATCTTCATTGTCAACTGTGATCTGGCAGATATCTCGGACCGCAGGACTCAAAGCAGTCTTTTACAGAGTGCACTTCATTTGTACCCCCACTGTTACTGCCTTGAGCCACCGAACACCATTTCTTCATGTGAACTTTCCAGTACCGCGCTGTCATCGTCATAATCAGGGTCTGTAATACACTAACTACGATCTACTATAACACTGAGTTCGTCCGCCAGCGCTTGTTGAACAACCCACTCTATCACATAGCTGAGCAAAGACAATGGGAGAACACGGCCTAGACGAACGCTGCAGACAATATTAGACGAATCGGTTTTTGTCACTTTCACAGACTTTGATCTTTGTTTTGTGTTTGGAGGCATGAATTAGTTGGGCTGACTAATTGCATACCATCATACTGCATGATTGGACACAAGAAATTCATATCTACGGAGGTAAACTCTACAGGACAGACGATGTCGGGCTGCCGGTAACAGTAACGATATTCAGGAGTTCGACGAAGGAAAAGTTGCCATTAACGCACCCTCGTCCCGACCGAAAACTCCACTGATTCTTGTCCGCGTGGCGTGGGACAGGCAAAGAGATCTATGAAGAGGAAGATGTGGTGACTTATGACAGCGCCAAGGAGGCGTGTACCACGGTAATTCCAAGACGCCGATCTGTCTCCATGATCGGCGTAGCGACCACGTCACTACGGTCTGTGGACACTGTCACTGTTCACCAAGTTTGGGTAGAGGTCGTTTTGTTTGTCAGCTTAAATACCACTTGTAGACTTTCTCCGAGGAACAGTACCTGCAAGATTCCTTGTTCTCCACTTTTGTTATCGCGTCAATAACTTCAGTAGGTCGTAGACATCAGTCGCAGTTATAGTCAGGCGTCTGTTTGACCATGGTTGACAAACAAGTGATGGGATACTAGTGGTGACCTCAACTTTCTGCTCTAAATACTCGGGCTAATAAGGCCAATTTAAATATGTTAATTTTGCTGTGTGTCTCTTTCACATTTGTTTAATGAATGACTAATTTTTACACACTGTAGCAAATCATGGTGATTTATTTTTTCACGAACTACGGCACCATAGGTGTATGTTTTTTAATTTCATGGCCTTATCCGGTGTCGAGAATGTGCGACTTTCTGGGTCAAAAACTAGTGCGTATCCAAATGAGTATGCTAATACTACGCGAAAGAGTTGTTTTACCTCGCAGTCCTTGAGCTTTATGATAGGATGTAATTTAATTATTTTTCGTCAATTTAGGTTGTCATTATTACACCGTGTGAGCGTATTTTCCCAGGGTAAGCCCCAAACCCGCATGTGTACGTGTATCCGTTGACTCTATTCGATAATTATGTCTTGCCCTTATTCTGCTTTGAATATTAAGCCATACAAGGTGAAGAATAGGTCGAATACCGGCCCCTTACCGCGCGCCTTCTTGTTATTTAGCAGGTTTTGGCCTACAATGTGTACCTCGCTGGCACTTCTTTCCCAAGCTCTGTCCCATGATTAATCATAATCCTAAATTACTTGAAATTTTCACCTCGTTGTGATGTCCTGCAGTTCGAGCATACTTTTTGATTATCCAACCGAAGGATCGAACAACTTCTTTCACTTAACGATACCTCTCTGCCATTTTAAGCAGTCGGAAGAGGGCCTGGGTGTTAAGTCGTCGGTTTACTCGGGGTCAATGAACCAAAATACCCATAACAGCTCAACATTTTCGTTTATATAGTTTAAAGTCGCTGTAAGGGTAATTGTTTGAGTCCCGCAGCGGATTATTGCTGTGCCTCTAAAAAAATTGACAAGCACTCATCTGCGAAACTGCACCCGCGTTGTTTCAACTATGCTCCGCCTGAATTTAACTTTAAATGTCTCCAATTTGTGATCGGATCAGAGTCTGTTCTATACTTTTTCTCTACGCCGGCACTTTCCCGTCTATTTTCCTCCTGAGTCAATTTCTCCCTTGCTCTAGGGCGTAACGCGTCTCCTTCTCACCCGAATTCCCACCTTCCGAGAGGTTATTGTGTCCTCGTTTTCCTGTCCCCACTGCGGCTTTGAAAACCGGACGGTTGATCCTGCAGGCACTGTCCAGGACAGGGGAAAACTGTTTGTGCTCGATGTGCGCTCCCAGCGAGACCTTAATCGACGCGTCGTCCAGCCCAGTCATTCTGAAATTCGCATTCCCTCACTTGACTCCTCCTTTCCCAGTAGTGAAGGATGTGAGATCTGATTCCATTTCCGTACCGTTGCATAATTGTTACCCAATATGCCTATTTGAGCAAAATACGGATATTTCTCATACTGGATTTCAGTGTGTTCGGGCACTAGTGGACTTCCACGGTGGACCTGTAGTATTTTTGCCTCCACTCAAAGAGCTGTCACTTCAAGCGGCTGGACCAAGATTTAAAACCACGACCTAGATGTTGCTTGTAGGTAGATGCAACCCGCAGTTAAATTCATATTATGAGCTATGGTAAGAACTGCTCATTTTCCCTGTTCTTCCCTCACTGACAGCGTCTTACATCTACCATTAGATGCTATTGAGACTTCTTTTTTAAACTGGTTTATCGCATCGAGCTTTTGCACCCGACTAATTTACTGCTGAATGAACTTTTCCGAGGTGTTAGTTTCAAAGGTGAACGTAAACTACAGAAGATTCCGTCTGCAAACAAGCTGAGTCCATTTGTTTTTTGAACAAAAAATCCTGGCCACTTTGACACTGAGTTCTCATTGCTGGTACTGATTACTGACAAACAACTTTCATTGAGGACATCTGTTCCAAAAAAATCGTATCATGACTCGACCTAGTTAGCCCAAATTTAGGGTATTTTGAAAATGCTGACCTCCAACCGTCCGCCATTTCATTTAGTGTAACCTAAGAAATTTCCAACCTTCCGCACTCACTTCCTCGCGAAAGCATTTGTTCGTCTGTTTAGGTGTGACAACTGTTGAAGGCGCCATAACAGCTATCATCAACAATCTAAACGAACTACAACCAGAACGTAAGGTCAGTCCTCTCGTTCACGTTTTCCCGAAGCTCGTTTTATTTGTTTTTGTCTAACTCGGATCGTTTGTAGGTGGCGGATCCGAAACAGGCAGAACTCATCGACGAGTTTATTGGAAAACTGAAGAAACTACTGACAGTTGAGACACACTTTATTTTAGTAAGTACCAAACATGCATTTCTGCATTTACTGAATATTTCACGAGTCAGGCATTATGCTTAGCGGTGACATCTCGCCCACATGGTCATGTTTCACCCCTGCCTTCATTATATATGCCGTCAAAATGTAAACTGTGCGTACTGAACACGCCGACGAAAAAATAATTGCTATCCCAGGGCAAACTCGGACGTTTGTTTCCCGTCCTTCAATCAGGGTATATGGGTCCATGTCACTCCTGCGTGACTTTTAGATGTCCACGACGGGGTTTGGACCGAAGTCTCGCTAGTGAGACGTTTGCTTCAAAGAGCCTGAGTTTGGGTCCCGCGAACGACCATAAATAATCCGGAAATGGTCATCTCGGTCTCGCTTGTCTTGGCCAATAATGCTACTTGACAGTTTCTGTTGGTTTGAGGTTGGAAGACTTGCTTATTTTCAAAATCAATGTTGGTCCTCAAAAACTTTGCCGTACAGACATATACATTTTAACCTGGCAACAAACCAGCATTAAGGGGAGCTTGAGCGTTGAGGCCGGCTTCGCAAGAACGATATTTTCCCCTTCCAGCTCTGCCCAGTCTAATTAAAGGTGATTGTACCCCGACGTTTCGTGAACCTGAAGTAAGCAGTTTATTAAATAATCGATAGGTGCTACGGACAAAATCAGAGGAGATGGACATGCATCTCTGACTTATTCGCTGTCGCCAATCCCAGGCTGAGGTGACCTGAGGTTTGAACTGGAGTTTGCACGTCACTGTGCGACCGCCTTTCGAGAGCTCGCGGCTACAATTCTAAGTCCAAACGGAATGCCCTTGTTTCGTCCTTTAATCCAGACACACCGCCGAACTTAGCTCCCACAAGTTTTCTCGGTCCTCAAGATTACGTCATAGTTGCGTACTGGCCCCCTTACCTTCTGGGGCCTAATATGTTCCTGTTATAGTCTCCTGAAGTCCCCTCATTAGGTTGATAGCCATTAACAGCGTACCGGTTCGTTGACCATAGTCTTCATAGTTTGCAAGGCACTTTTCCAAGGAGGCTTAAGGTGCCATTGCCCATCTGTTCTTATTACAGGATGGACTACGGGTGGTTTTGCGGTCTTAACGAGGTAGATCCATGGCACAGCTTGTAGAATACTTGACTGCGGTGTTCGTTTACCGGCAGCTCTAGGTTAAAATCGCAGGTCTACGTGGTCTGGATATTTGGTATAGGTACTGATTACGGCAAATAAGACAGAAATGACCATCTCATTCATTCTTCTGATTTTTTTCCGTAATATGTCGGCAAGCCACACTTTCGTTTCAGTAATCTTCAGGCTACACTCAAATAAGCGCGACGTTATATTCGTCTAACGTTCTTTTGTCATTATCTCGATGAAGCATATGCATTCCAGGAATCCCATATTAAAGTTATAATTCCATTATTATCTGCCTCACTAACGGGCGCCTGGCCTTTGAGGTCACTTAGTAGTCTTGGACTTTGTATTATTTGTATGCGTGTTCTGCATGGTGTTATCGTTTCGATCCAACTTTTGCCTAAAAGCCCTTGGCAGCACTGGGCGTGCACTCGCCGTTTGCGTAACCGGCTCCCCTCTTATCCCCGCAAATGTTTCTACTGCCAATACATCAGTAGGTGTTGTTTTTCCGTTACGATAGGAACTTGACGACCCCTCAGGAAACGGCTTCATCGAAAATCTGCAGGCACCACTTGAAGATCCACAGCTAAAGTGCACCAAATACCTTAGAACCCCCGAACAAAACGAAAAGTTGGGTTACCAGTCAGAAGAACAGCCCGAACCGGAGCAGGTAATGTGAAGCCCATCTTTTTCAACTTCCCTCTGTTCACTGTAAATGTCTTGTTTTCTGTCCGTAGGAGGATACCCCGAACCTGAAGGACACCGTCAGCGTTTTCCAAGTCGAGTGCCCAAACTGTCACTCCACTTGTCCCACCAATATGAAGATCGTTAGTACGTTTCTCTCTGCGATCCCATTTTTTGTTTTATTTCAGGCTGCTCTTGCCTCAACTTTCTGCATGACATCTGAACTTCTATTTTGTTCACGTACAACACATTGACCGTAGAAGATGTCTTCAACAGAGTTCTTATTTTCCCATTCCTGTAAGATATCGATGGAGGGTTAAATATATGGGTATCCACTTTCTGTGTTTGATCTCTTTGTCCTTCTCATACATATAATTCCTACGACGGTTACATACCCTCATGCTTGTATGTCGAGGCGGATTGGAAAACGTGGGTCAGAAGGACTAAGGTAGCGATAATAAGAATTTAGCTGTCTGGCGGATCGCCTCGGTAACTTAGACCCATCTTTTCTATGGTTTCCGATAGCTATGTAAACATTGAAATTGTATCTGTTGTCTCCAGACGTCCCCTACTTCCAGGAGGTCATTCTTATGGCCATCAACTGTGAATTCTGTGGTTATCGAGACAGTGAAGTCAAACCAATTGCCGGCATTGCCGAGAAGGGGAAGGCGTATCGTCTGCTCATCGCTGATGAAGCCGATCTCTCGAGGGATATCCTAAAAGGTGACGCGGCCACACTGGCCATCCCCGAACTGGACCTCCAAACACAGAGCGGAACCTTGGGTAGTCGATTTACCACCGTGGAGGGTGTCCTTGGCCTGATGCGTGACCAGGTACTTATTAACCCCATGAATAGTTGTCCTCCTTCGACCACCACTTCCTCACCATTCTACCCAGCTCTTACCTTGGTACCACATGCTGTTTCGCCTCGCCTCACGAGGTTTCTTCCGTCATCAGCTTCGATCCTTTGCCCATTTCTGCGCCTCTCTAGTTAGCCTTATTGTTTCAGTTTTTACGAGTCTGTCATCTGGAACTGTTGGTCGTGACTGACCCTTATCCCTTTTCTGTCTGGTGTGTTGTC
>CACRXP010000099.1:620174-641124 GCA_902702965.1 Spirometra erinaceieuropaei
ACCCCTGACGTCATTTCTGCGTACCTTCGTCAGCTGGTCTCAGAGCGGGAATACCTGAGATCCGAAACCTGAACTCAGACAGTTATCGAACCAACGTTATTTCAGTGAGACACGAGCTCACTCAGTTGGCTTCAATCGCGAATATTTAAATCGTACACAGCAGTGGTGTTTACTGGTGTACGCGGACTACTGGACGTAGCAGAGACATTTCGTTCGTCCGTCACTGTGTAGGGAGACCCTGGTCAGGGTTCCAAGGCCGGACTGCATTCCTTGCGTCCAGCAGTCAGTGTGGATGAGTTAATGCCACTTTCGTGTAACTGAGTTATTCCCGCGATCTCGGTGAGAAAGATACGATTTTTTAAAATGACTTGGTAGAACAGACTTATGTGCCCCCCTCCCTAAACAGGACATGGGAATAGGTACACCCCGCCCAAGTTATAAAGGTGGGCCTATCCATAATTCCGAAAAGGGTAGAATATTCCCGTGTTCTAACTCCATCGGTAACCCTAACATAAAACTAAACCGTTGCCCTGGTCTTGACCTTGGCCCTACCCTAAGCCTTAGCTCTGCAGTTAAAACTATCCCCCACCTTGGCCCTAAACTTGATCCTGACTTACGTTGCCGTTAACTTTAAATCTAACCTTAACTAGTCTTCTTAACTTAGCCCTAACCCTTACCTTTAGCCTAACCCTAATTTCATTGGAATTTAGTCCAAAGCCACCCGTATTGTAGGAAATTCTTTTTCCTAGGCCAAGGCCACTTGTAGTGCATGGAGGGCCCATACTCCCGTGCCTAGTCCCTTCGTCTAATGCCGAGTCCAAAGGCGTTCGCCTATATTTCCCTCAATAAAACTAAACTTAGCTGAGATAGAAGACACGCTCATCCTTTCACAAGGGTGAATTCTCGTGCGCACTAAAACTGAACAAAGAGTTTGAGTTTTTAAAATCCCATTGAAGAGCTGTTTGTGACCTATACTGATTTCGGGACAGGGTGAGGGCGTTCTTCTTTACTCGGGCGTTGAGGGTTCCAGGCTGTCGCGGACGGCCGGTAGAAATTAGCGAATACCGTATTCTGCCTGCGCGTTACCAAGATGCACCTGGAAGGTCGAAGAGACGGCACTTACTTTAGAATCGTACTTGTTAGTTGTCCATAACAGGTGGATGGATAAAGTGGTCATCAAGTTAACAAACGTACTATTGGTTGAATGTTATTACCGACAAAGACAAGGGAGACTGGAATGGCCATTTCTGGCTTATTAGCCGTTGTCAGCCAGTCATACCCAATCCCGAAGTGTGGAAAACCCAAGGCTCGAATTCGCGATCTGTTAGTTAGAAGTCCTCGTCTCCAACCACTGGGCCACGAGTCCGTTGCCCTGTCGGTTTCGATCGGTAGTATACAATGGTAGAGGGGTGCTCACCGATCGTTCTTACGGAACTCACTCGTTCCGTTGTGCCTTACGAGCTCTCTCTCTCAAGTCCAACCAGCAGCCGCACAGCGGCGCATGATGTAGGCAGAATGATATTACCGACAAAGACAAGGGAAACTGGAATGGCCATTTCTGGCTTATTAGCCGTCGTCAGCCAGTCATACCCAATCCCGAAGTGTGGAACACCCGAGGCCCACTTCAAGCGCTTGCCAACACAGAATAAGAAATCGTTAAAACAAAGCAGATATAATTCGCAGTGTCCTGACGTGCGGTCGACTTTATGTCAAGACTGCTAACGAGGCCGAATAGACTGCGACAAGCATTGAACATACATTAGCATACAAAAACGTATTTGAGTTCTTAAAATCTTGAGGTAGTTGAATAACAGGGCGTCCGAAACTGTCCACAGAAGTCGGTATGCCCCTGTATAGGAGAAATTAAACGACACAGGTCCCAAAAGAAGTTCGAACGGATTATACGAAATACCTTACTAGTGCAGTTACCAGTGCTCCATGGCCTTGTAACTAATCTCTACGTATACCCCAACTGTATTCCATTAACGTGGGTATGATCAAGTGTGAGACGGTCACGTGTGTCCCTGATTTAGTTGCGCAAAGTTGATCGCGACTGATTAACAGTTGGCAGAGCACCTGTTTCTAGAGGTAACATTCTGTCTTTGCCGTGAAGCGACGAACAGTTCGCACTTCTCACCAAGTAAATCAGTTTATCACCGACGTGAGCCACTTCGGTGGATGAACTCCAGAACCATGACGACCTTACCACCAGTGTGGGTTTTCTATGCGAATTTGCACGGGGCATATCTTGCGGAGTCAGCATTGATATGCATGCAACGGTTTCTCCTTACGATTTTCAGGTCGGTTCCATGCGGGTCGTAAAGACCCGTGTAAGGTCGCCTCTAGGCTCATAAACGTCTCTGGTCACGAGACGACGAGAGATAGTCAGATTTGCCAGCAGAAGTTATTTTATTGCATTTCGGGGCTCGAGAGTGTCACCCCCCCCCTTCCCCCTCCACCCTTCCATTCATGTTACTCTCCCGTCGGTCCTGAAACCTCGGCCTCCGAAGCGCGTCCTCATCAAATGGCGGCCCGATGGAGAGGCAACGCGGCGCTCATCTTGTCCTCATGTGACCCTCTTCTTACCGGGCCCCCCACTGGAACACAAAGCTCGTCAATTTCGGCAGCAAAGCCCGCACACCCACCACAGCAACGCGCCAGTTTATTCGGCCGGCCGAGAAGAGCTCGGCGGGCGGTTTGCCGAGGTGTGCCGCCGTGTCCTCGTCGTTTCGGCTTGGTTGCGCTGATGACGGGCAGGTTGAAAAGGTATGGCAGTTGGCAGACCCTCTTACGTCCCGGGTCGTGGCGACCTCACGTGCGGCACGGGGGCCTACCGGAGAACGTGAGAGTTTCGTGATAGATGGCCTGTGGGTCTTGTGCGCGTTCGTACTGCGTGCGCGCTGCGCCCGGCTCAGTCACTATTGGGGCGGTCAGTTTCGCTTCCGCCACGTTACCGATTACTTCGCCGTGTTCATAAAATTATGCTCTCGGCGTTTGTGCTGAGATGCAACTAACGGCCGAAGGACAACGTTGATCTGTTACAGCGACTAACATCGGAATATGCACGATAGTTCGACCATCGTTTCCGATAATGTTCATCGTGTGCTCCACAGCAAAGTGAAGCAGGCACGGTGACTTGTGCGTGGATTAGTTTATAGGGATAGTGAACTTGCATAGCGTCTGCCCCACCCCATCCTCCTCCCCCGCCTAGGCCCGCTGTCAAGACACAGTCAAGAAGACCGGAGGCGGGGGAGAGCGCAGGCGGATGGCACGGTCGAGCGCTCATCTTAGCTCTCCATTTCGCACCCCATGGTCCGCACAGCAAATGGCCGGGATTTTAACCAACAACAAAAAGGACCTGATGCGGCCAGAGCCGCACTTAGGCGTGCCGTCGCACCTGGCTCGCATCCCACGGGCTGGGAGTGCCGTAGAGACCACATTGAGAAGGAGCTATTGCAGCCTGACTCTCAGACCACCAAACACAAACCCACGCCTTCAAGGACAAAGTGCTCTACAAAACCAGATTATAAGGGAAGAATTCGGTATAGAATAGGACAATTCTAATGATCACGATGCTATTACTACTAGCAATAGTAGTGTCTAGGACGCTGATTGTCGTGCTCTTGAAAGGAAGCCACCACTTTTTCCATCTCCGTTCACCAGTGGACATTCTTTCATCTTAACGCAAGGACCAGATGAATTGGCCAACTGAAACGTCTGTGCTGTCTGGTATCTGGCCCTCCTCTTTGTTGGAAGTAACTGAAGTCCTGTCGTTGCCGCAACCATAAAGAAACCTACATTTATCACTTTTATCGGGGCATGATCTCGAGGGCTTTCGACGCAAGTGTCGTCTATCCCAAAATAGAAGTGTGCTCTCTCTCTCTCTCCCTGTCAATCTCTGCATAGGTCTCTCTTGCCCTATTCTCGGCCAGCCATACCCTGGTCCCTGGGTTAGGAGGGTCTGGCATTTGAATCTAACCGAACGCAACCCTCACTCGACTTAGTATTCTCGATTACAATCGACGGAGAACGAATCCAGCGGCTGGGCTTGCAGTGTCTAGCTGAAAGACCAAATTTCTCCTCTTCCTGCCCTGGGATTGGTTGTGGCTGGATGGCGGCGAGGACAAATAACCCCGAAACAGATACTCATCTCTTCTTTTCTTTATTCATAATACGTGATGACTTCTGAGTGCTCGTCGCCGCATTCGGTCGTCCCAGACAGTAGTGTCAAGGCAAAACCAACCCCGGTATCCCATCTTACAGTCAGGCCAGGTCAGATCAGTGCAAGCCAGTCTCAGGTGACATGGAGTAAGGGATACTGCAGTAATGACTCTCGCATTACAGGTGGCCTCGCGCCAAATTCCAGGGCTAGGATTGGGGTTAGGATTAGGGTTAGCGTCAGGATTGTTAGGGACAGAGTTATGGCTAGGGTCGATGCTAGGAAACCAAAATAGGTAAGTCTCGGACTTAAACGCAAAGCCATCTGTAGTATGGAGGATTCTTACTACCGTGTCCGGCGGTCGCTGTTCGGATCCACAACAGGAGGAGAGCCAACAGTTCAACAATAAGGACAATTCATGCCAGAAAAATGGACAGCGAATACCATAAGGATCTAGACAGGAACTACTTATCCATTATGAAAATTTTACAGAAACTAAAAAACGGTATTAGTAATGGTACTACGGACAAAGACAAGGGAGATTTAAATGGCCATTTCTGGCTTGTTAGCCGTCGTCAACCAGTCATACCCAACCCCGAAGTATAGAACACCTGGGGCTCGATCTCGCGACCTGTTAGTTAGTAGTCCAACGCCACTAACCACTGAACCACGGGCTCGTTGTCTTGTCGGTAGCGATCGGGAATATAAAATGGTAGAGGGACGCTCACCGATCGTTTTTCTACGGAACTCACTCGCCCCGTTGTGCCTTACGGGCTCCATCGTACGGCACAACGGGACAAGTGAGTTACGTAGAAAAACGATCGGTGAGCACTCCTCTACCGCAGTATTAGTAATATTTAGAGGGGGAAACTGTTACTATCATGTCTAGTTTTTGTGAACGGCTGAGCACCAAAATTTCAACTGTAAGGAGTATCTGCTTGCAGATTAAGTTCGCCAGTTTCGCTGTGTGTATAAAATAGTAACATTTTACATGCTAAAGTGGTTTTATCCATTATTACAAGGAAGGCGCCAGTGGTAGTTTGGACTTCCACCTTCTGATTCACTCTGATCGTGCAGTGCAACTACCAGAATTCCTACTCAGCAGTCGCTCTTCTGAAATCCGCCAAATGTTTTTTTCTCTATGCGTTTGAATTTTCCATCTAGGCTTCGGAAACTGTCAGGACTTTCGAACGCCCTTATTACTACTACGCTTGGAGTCGAACTTAGCCCTCCGCTCAGGTATCGTAAGCCGATGTGGTTAGAGCCCAACTGAGGGCTCCGGACCACATACGTGGGGATTTTAAGATGTTCTAAGTCCAGTATTTGAATAAATAGATCACTGTGGTATCTGGCACAAAAATAGGGTCCAATTGCGGAATCGCATGTCCACTACTGGTAATAACGACGGCATGCTGAGGAACTCGTGAATTTAGAAAATCATCAAGGGATTGAAAACTTTTTAATTATCATCTCACCCGATGACCTTATTAACTGAGACCGGTGATTCCGACGATAAGTGCGTTGACAAGTAGGCCTGGTGATTCTGATTTGGCAACCGCAACCAAATACGCTTTCGGGGCTCTTATGCCATTGCGTGAAAGGACTCGTTTGATTCCATTTACTACCTAAACTGTCGCCGCTGTAAATGGTGATAGGACAAATTTTTAGACTTAGAAGCTAGAAAGATTCTGCCCCAGATTTAGAACATATCGTGTTTTCCTTCCCAGTCTTCGGTTTGCAAACACTTAAATCAGGTCGTATTGAGAAAGTTTACCGTGGTGCAACTAATGATTTTCATATCAAGCAATTTTTTAATGTATGGAAACGGTTCTTGTTACAACAGACTATGGGAATGGACAAGTCACTCATTAAGGAAACAGAATTTTCCGAACGAAATCAAACAAACGATCTCTGGAATACACATCGAGTGTTCTGTGTAAAGTATTCAAGAAGTTACCGAGTTACAAGAAGACACGAAATATTGAATCAGAGACATTAAGTACTATTTCAGAATTCACAACGCTCAACAACCCCCTTGGGCAATGGTCCAAACGAACAGGATACTGAGGCATCTACAGGATCGCGTTTTTCGATCGTAAGTTTTATGATAATTTTAATATGAGATTATTCTTTCTGTGCCACTTAAACCATCAATCCAATTGCAGAGCATAATGGAGCACCAGCATGCAAATCGTCGATACACCCTATATTTTCATTACACCTCCCACCTTGGGGTAGCACACGCCAGTGTGGAAAGCAGACGCTGGCATATCCCAGATCTAGGCTTTCACATCAAGGTGGCACGAGTCGGCTGGGGACCCTAATGAACCAAATTCGTGCCCTTTCTCTCGTCTCCTAGCCCCCGCTAGTGTCGGACAGATGAAAGACGGAGCCGGCTGGGGAGGTTAGCGCAGTGGTGCAGCCCAGGAGCAGGACGTCCCTCCCCCCGTCCAAACCGGGTTTCATCTCGCTCTCGGAAAGCGGACATTGTTATGAAATTTTTGGCAGAAAATCAAAGTCACGCTCAACAGATGTTCTGGCTAAATATCTTAAAGAGGAATGCGCAAAGCCTACCAAACATCCCTAAGCACCGAGCTAAAGACGACAGGTTCTACAATATCCTCCGGGAGGGTGGTCCCCTTCTGGTTACCGGCTGGATTCGCGTTATTTTGGCTCATTTGCATTTACGAAAATTTCCGTGGGAAGTCTGGGAGTGTTACTTAGATAAAGGTACTCCTATAGGTGTGGTCTTTTCTATAACATTGTGGTAGACAACTGCAAGACATGCTAAATACTTCAACCCTTCAGGGGCATCACAACTACCCCGACAATGCAGAATTCTGGTAGGCTGAGTATGCGAGAATGAAGCTTAATTATCACACAATAGGTATATTACCAATACTCCAATCTAGGTCCTGACTAAAAGCGCGATAGTGGCGATTTAGCGACGAGTTGTCCGGTCTTTTAGCATACTATCCATATCCGAAATTTATTTAAAATGCTTAATTTATGGACATTAAATTACTGCTAGACTTGTAAACATTGATGCTAGGCCCTAAGTTGCTGCGCTTGTTAGCATCCGGTCCAGATGTATGCATACATTATAGGTCCGAACCTGAACTGTTGTGTACCGAGACTTTACTTAAAGTTCCCCATACATTTCTGACGAAATTCCAAGGCTTATTTCTTCGACTCGCCCTGAGAGTTTCTCAAACTCACCTTGCGCCGCCTACGGTACGGTTCAAATCCACGACAGCAAGGACAACGCCCTAACCCTTTGAGCTACGAACCCCCTATCAGGAGCTGTGATTTAAATCACTTTTGGTCCGTTATTTACCAGCCTTGTCTCCGCCTGCATGAAAGTGTACGGTAGGTGAACACTTAAGGGCGTAGGCAATGCCTCATGGGAAACAGCTGCATTAGCAGTAAGGGAACACGATACAAGCCAAACCCCTACCTGTGTGAAATATGGGGTTATGGCAAGTAAAATGGCAACGACCAACATCGTAATGCGGCACTTGGGCAGTCGGAGATGACAGTCGGTTTACCTCGGGAAAGTGTAGAGGTAAGCATATTTTTCACTAAAGCATAAACATATTTACGTACCTGAAAATACGCCAATATGGGGAAACATGATGGGACCGATGATGAACCAATATGACTACGGGGGCGAAGGGTTCTCTGTATCTTACTCTTTATCGTCTCTAAACTATGACGCTGCTGTGAGTTTCCTTGGGGATAGGGTACATAGGTGTACAAAGTGTTAGGTACTTAGAAAAGGTATTGCATCCTGTGGGTTTGATACAAGGCTATGTATGTCCACCGTTGACTATGCGTCACAAGAACTGCGTATGTGCTTTCAGTTATTGCACTGTTTGGGCCTTTTTCCAGGTCATGCCCCTTTCATTCAACCGTCCATAAGGACGATTAACAACGCGGGAGACAATAATTCCTAGGATAAAGCTGGCCTTTACCGTAGGAGGCTCAGTTACCACTGTCTATGCCACCGCTTCGGCATTGGTTCGCCCCTGGGGCACGAGCGTCGGGTTGCTGCGTGCCGGATTAAGCATGGATGCGGAATGCGTGCAGTCGTCCGTGTTGAACTCCTGGGGGAATACGTTCTCATACTGATTTTCTTGAACGGCTAGTTGAAATCCCAGAGGTTCCCCCGGTCGCATGGCTCATTGCGCAATAAGCGAACCGTTGCATGCATGAACCGGTTTCCGCTATTCTCTGTTTATTTAAGCCCACGAGTTAGCGCTAAATTTCCAGTCCACTGAACCGAACACTAGGATGTGCCTACTAACTCACTTACGGGCCGCATAAACAGGTAAGAGTCAGTTTTAGGGGATGGGCATTCTCTGTGCACATTATTCTCTCCGTCAGTAGTATACAGTTATCCTGACTGCAGTTAGACTCTTGTGCTTGGCAGATGCCCTTTTCCTGATTATTCATCACCCCTTAGTCGGTAGCCGTGCTGGAAAATAAAACATTTTTCAGGCAATAACTATGTAATGTTAGAAGGCCGACCGTAGGAAATTGGATAGCACACAGCTGAAAATCCTAGGATGCCAGTAATAGGCGAGTTGTAGACGCGCCCAACTTGCGCTGAATACTCCACCTACTAAACTATCGCAACCATGCCTGCCGTTGTGCGAAGTGATCAACATTAACCTCTTTCCGACTCGCGCAACAAGGGCATTTTCCTATATTGCACAGTGGGCCAATTTTCTGGTATATTGTTTAACGTTATATGCAAGATCGGACCTTTACATTCATTTGAAATGTATTTTTGTTTTGAACAATAAATTGGTTTCTCCTCTAGAAAAGAGCACACCTTGCGGTTTGCGGAAAATATGTAGTGTCCACTGCTTATAATTACTTGGCAGATGAAACAGCACTAGCTTCGGCGCACCCATTCTATAAAAGACGGTTAGCTCAGGAAATAAAACCTTTGCGGGTAGGGACTTATGCTAGATAATCTGCTATATATAAGATTTTGAAAGGACGGTTACTGCTGCTGCGCTCTTCCCAGGCAAGACCCCTTGTGGATAATGCGGTGTTGAGCATCTCTGTGTTGCGTTTAGCGTGTTCGAGGCCATACTTTATTGGTGGATCCTAAGAGTAACACGGAAAACCAGCCAATCCAACATCGACCTTCTGTACCTTACCAATTCTTTCATACTTCTTGACCGACACTACTGTAGGAAGGCTTCGGTGGGATCAGTGATGGAGTCATTGTAACGGCAGCCAGAGACGGCCTAACAACCACCTCCTTCGGCGAGGTCGACTAAACGTCAAAGCAATTACCCACCCAGCATCTTAGACCAGCAGAGACAGACACCGGCACTGCGTCGGCTACCCTTTCGAGCACAGGGGCGGGGGGCGGGGCGGAGGGGTGACACTTTTAGAGAAAAAAGGTCAACTGTACTCAGGGCCCATGCAAGTCCTATGACCTACTGTGCATTACCAACCCTGGCGATGGAAAACGGCCTCGAATGCTTGAAATATTGAAAAGTGGGTCAGATGTCTTTTCAAACTCGCGTCCCGAAACTAACAATTTTGCTTACCTACGCACTAATTTTGACTGGTGGGCGCCCTCACGACACTCCAGCTGAATTGGTTATACTTCTCTTAGCCGGATGTTTTGGCGGTACGTTACACAGGGAACTGTAATTTCTGGTGTATATACTCCTAGCGACTTTCGAACGCAGAGGAGAATTTGATGTGGAAGATGTTCCTATAACCAGTGGGCCTCACTAAACGACCGGAATAGTTAAACTCGTGGTTTTACGTGGACGTAGTGTGTTGAAGCTCCCGGAGACCTGGGTGGGTAAGCGGAATATGTGAAAAAATATAGTCAAGAGGATAAATTATAGGGCTTGTTTTCTAGCATAAAGTTCGGCAACACCAAAAAGAACCCAGAAGAGATTGAAGACTGTCCTTTTAATAAGACATTTTGATCTCTCCAATCAGTTAAAATCGAGCATTCGACCTGTGCCCTCTGCTGACTTGTTGGTCGACCGGCACCCCAGTCTATTCCGCTCTACCATAGAAATGGTACCCAGACAAATGACTGAATGAGTGACTGTTGTTCCGAAAATTACATTTCTAATTACGAGATTATGGCATAGTACATTGTAGTCCTTACGATACATAAGATCGAGACCGATCCACATACTGTTCTTACTGCCTCAGCGAACATAACCTAATGTAACATCAGTCGCAATACCAAAATGGGAGCAATGGTGATCATTGACCACAGAGACAGTAGTTTCGCAAACATTATTAATTACGTGCGCTTCTTCGCTTTTTCCTTCTAAATAGGATTGCCCACCCAAGCCGGGATTGGCAATCACAGATCCACAACTGTGACCGCTCAACCAATGTGTAGCATCAAGAGAGCAACCTCTAGGATGAATACCTGTGCGAGTAGCTTCTATGAAGGGACTTGGTTGGCTGCGGCCTTGACAGCAGATAGGACCCATAGACAGTTCAGCGACTCAGCTGTAACACCGGAAAAGTCGCCATTCATATGCTCAGTTCCGGTCCAAAGTCAGAGCAAATATGTAGCCTTGTAACTGGGGCTATATTCTGACAGACTTTCCTATTCATTCGGTTCGTCATTTCCCCATCAGGCTACCGTCAAAGTGTGAGTTAAGTCAGGCCTCACACCCAAAGTTCACACCTCGTCCAGAAATGGGTTTATGCTTCCCCCCGCCAATTCTTGAATAGTACTATGACACTATAAACGCCCTCTCTCTCTCTATCCGACCTCCTCCCTCAATCCAGGCGACAAATTATCACATCCCCAGCAGTAGATTTCTGTCACGCAACACAGACCTGCGTTCGAATAGTCCTCTACATTCTGTTCAAGCAATGGACTCAGTCGAAGGCAAATTTGAAGGATTACTTCTTCGCTCTGCTCCCTTCCTCCAGCGAAACTTTCAAACAGCTACTGAACTGCCAATAGTTTCCTCTCGTATTAAAACTCCTTTGACGTGCCTGCAGTTATGAGGACCCAGACAATGGTTGCAGGACTGTATGCCTTTATGTTCTTCAAGTAGAGATTATTTTTTAGTAATCCTTCATAAATTTCCTCTCGAAGTAGACTTAACATATTCTTCAAACAAATAAAAGCAGTCATGATTCAAGCAACGTCACTATCTCTACAGAGGACAAATACTGTCATGAGTAGTGGTCATCAGCAGCGTTCTGATGGCTAAAGAAGGTTTATAAATGCGGTAGAGGACGCAGGTGGCTGGCACTGCTCTGTCTTGACATCGGGCCAAGGTGGGGAGGAGGAGGAGGAGGAGGAGGAGGAGGAGGAGGAGGAGGATGCTGCGCAATCCCACTCTCACTATAAACTAATTCACACGCAAGTCACCGTCTCTGTCCTCACCCTGCTGTGGAGAACACAGTGGATATCATCGGAGCCGATGGTCGGACTCTCACATCCCAAAGTAATAAATAAATTTTCAGCCATAATGTGCACTGCCCTTTAATGGAGATTCTTTACGGCTATGCCCCTTTTTCGTCACTAACCGACAACTGTAGCAGCCTCTGTCCAGGAAAAAAGCACCTTCATAATGAAGTAGATTTAACTGTCCGGAAGAAATTTGTGGCACCAATTTTTAGTGGGATCGTATGCTCACTTTCTTTATTACGAAGCTCACAAAGTGTTAAACGCCTCTAAAGATGTATAACCGAATAGGTCGAAGCAGACTAGAATGTCCATTTGAGGTTTATTCACCTTTGCCAGCCAAGAAGACATCAACCTTGGAATGGGAAGGCTGGGGATCAGATTCCCGACTACAACTCTGCCAAAACACAATTGGTTAAATTTCGGACTGATTTAAGTTAGTAAAAAATCACTCTAACGCATGATTGCTGAATGGCTGGCTCGGCCGTGATATTTTGACTGTCGAGAGCGACGCCGTTCATCGCCGTCTCACGAGGTGGACCCCAACAGTGACTTCCGCGTTAAGTTGCTTGTTGTGGAGCTAATTTCCACTGCATCTGCGTCACTCCACCTTCCTACACTCAACGTGGTCCGATGGCAGGACAAAGTCGAGCCGATCGGCGTGAAAGCTGTGACTGACATGAAAAAACAGCCCGCCTACGTGTGTTATCCGGGATCACAGCCCTAACTCCACACATAGCAGCCTTCATTCAAGGGGGCGAAATCACCGATCTCACTATGGTAAGAGTGTCATAATGGACCCATTAAGTATGAATCATTGTAGCGTGACCCTCAGCCCTGAGTAGAACCGAGCTACGTCGTAAGTTGGCAACCTTCCCTGCCACGACTGGTAGCGCATCGGACTTATCATAATGAGGAATGTACTGATTTGCCATGAGAATAAGTTATCAGCATTGTCCTTACTCTCACTTCCCTCCCCATGCATCAATAACTAGTGGTTTGGGCACAGTAATAAAACCTAGACCCGTAATTTGGAGCCACGTTGTAAACCTCGATTATCTTAATGGGGTGGTATTTACATTTGTATTGGTCGTACTGGCTTATCATGACTTACGAAGTCTTGATGAAACAGTTTGGGGATCTGTGTGCTAGATGCAGTGGTCAGCGCCAGGACAAATATGCATATTTGTGAGCATGCGTACCCCTGGTTTCTTTGTCGACAGCAGAATGGTGAAGTTGTCTGTTTCTCTCGACTATGAGTTTTCCCGAAGCATGATTTTGAGGCCACCTGATCACCACCATTTATCAGCAGTCATCAGCTGCGCTCACTTGACTGACAAGGGCGAGAACGTTGGCATAGGGTGAATCAGGCTTTACCGAGATGACTCGTTAGCATGGCCTTGCCAAGAGAAGGTCCACGAGCTGGTGCTTCTAACCCTCACAGAGCTTGCAAATGCAAATTACCACCCTTCCCCCTTACATTGAGGCAGGGTCTACGGACAGTTCGCGTTTGCATTAATGATACAGCAATTATGCAATGGCTGTAAGCTGGGAGGGGGGGGGGAGTGTCGGAAAGTGTCAGTCGCACGTGCTTGAGGCAGGTTGCAATTATCATGTCGGTCTTAAATATGTGGTACAGGTCTGTTAGACCAAACTGCCTCAAGAGCTAGGGACGACAGGCCAAAACCACGTGTTTTGACCCAGAGCGGAGAGGAAACACGCTAGTCCCTCAACCGAACTGGTCGGACCACAGAACCTGTGAAGGCACAAACGCGCACCTAGCCGCTGGCAGTTTGGCAGTTCAAGTTCCTCGGTTGGGTTGAAGATGATCATGTCGATGGTCGTAGATGTAGCTGTCGAAACATGGTCACGTCAAGACTTTCTTTAATTAACCGTCGTGCTGTTAAGCCGACGGGTTCACTCACTATTCTCTCATCGTCGCAAGAAACAAAAATTTCAGATCACGCCAGACCGAGGATGGATTCATTTTCTGAATTCTAGCCGGTCGATTTTGTATCTGTCTCTAGGCAGGTGAGTTGGTTAATCTTCAACTAAGTCTGATAATCATGTGCAATTAGACTCTTTAATCTCCTTGGGGTTTTGCTCTCCAGACACTTGTTTAGCTTATGACGCAAGGAGTACGGCAGCTTTTGGGACCAACAAAACCACCGGGATAGTCTGCTACTTGACAAGGTTGTTGTCTACTGGTTGATGTGAAGACTTAAGCGCTTTGAAGTGAGCATTTTGTCATGCGAAGGTGGGTTCAATGGTTATTCCCGGCTAACTGTCCACATTTTAACATTATAAGAGGACGACCTGGGAGTTGAACCCCTCCAGCTCAGATAGACGCTTTCTGATTCAACGAAAATCCCAGACTACGTCGGTTGCGCGAGAGAGAATGAGGGAGAGAGACGGTTCGAGACCGCCTCTTAGGATAATTTTAGTTATTCGCGTTTCTCGACCCCCCGTATCCTGCCAGAAATATTTACCAGCCATGATGACAACTTATATTAACTGCCCCTAGCGTAATCGGCAGTAAGAAAGGGGACTTGTTAACTAAGGATTAATAGCGTAACCGTCGTGAACAATGGGATCTATCGCTGCACAACGGGGTTAGGTCAACATAGACTTGTGCGTCGAGTCGTTTATATTGAAGTAGAATTGCTCAGTATCTTCCGCACTTGCTGTTGCCTCACCCACCATGCTCCGATGACGGGACGGCCCGAGATGGGCGGAACGCGTTGGCTAACAAAAACTGAAGGACGGTCTACGCGCGCTACACAAGCACCACCTGGTCCCGCTCCATGCGTGCCAGCCTATTGTAAGGGCGATTCGGAGTTCACATAAGTGAGAATGCCGTAAATGTCATATTAGAAATGAATCATTGCAGTCTGTCTCTCAATTTTCTCGTCAGTTGGCAAACTTTCCGGTAAGGTCTGATTTTTACTTCCCGATGGACTCAACAGCGTCAAATTTATTACGATAAAGAAGGCGTTGATGTGCCGTGGGGATTAATTTCGCGGACTATAACTAAGTCGGTGTCCCCGAACCCAGCAAAAAACTATACAAATGTTTGCATTACAGACACTACAAAAATCATACGTTTAGCGGCGGACAAACCGCGCTGAGCAAACCCTTTGTATGCAATCTCTTCAACAAATTATGGGAGGGGACGAAAAGTATGTGTTAGAGAATTCACCATCGTACATGAATTCGTACTGACAGTGGAACTGTACGGAGGTGTGTTTTAGAAGCTTCAAAGGTCTCCTGAATGAAATGTTTACAAGCACCGACATTAACCGTTGGGAAAGCATTTAGTAACTTCTAGAATACTGAAAATTACAGCTGGATGAATAGATCGAGTCTTTGAGAACACAGACTGTCTCTGGAAAATTCCTGAAGAAAACTAAGCAGTGATTACTCAAGGATGATAATTGTCGTGATAAATTTCGCGTCCATTTAGAGAGTCGCAGCTGACGTAGAAGCTATTTAAATAAAGTCCCCGTGTGTCTATCTAGAAGGGTAAGTTCTTGCCAGCATTGCCCACAGAGGACTTAACAGCTGGTTCATATCTGCCCCACATTTGCATCCTTAGTCAGAAGTTTGCAACTGCAATACGGTAAACGGGAGTTGAAACTATGAGTCCAAATGTGCGGACACCTGCTGTCGACCTGTATCCAAGAACGGTACATTAGTGCTGAATCATTCAGCGGGTTAACCATTTCGTCACATGAGCATCCAGCTATTTGGAATGATTAGCAAGCACACAGACAGCAAAAACAGTTCTCGTATAGGTACTTGAAACATTCCTACGGTTAAGCTGTAGCAGTTAAAGGCTTCATCAACAAGTGAACTAGAACCCCTGCTACATGTTGGCTACGTGATGTTCTACCAATACTTCCAGATAAGAAGGAGGAAGTACAATAATCCAATTTCCATAACGCACGCACGCAGCGTGGTTTGGTGTTACTTCAACCCAGGGGTGCAGCGGGTGTCCAGAGCTGGAACCCATGTTTATCTATACGGTCACTCGCAGTTCATCGATACAGTTGGGTGACCACTGCACGACATCCTCCTGCCGAAGGTGCGCTGTCGCAGATACACCGCCGGCGGATGCCACACATGAGGAAGTAACATAGGTCACACCGTGTAAGCCGGTTAGACCATACACGACGACGGCCGTAGTAAATACTTGTGAAGCATACACTAGCGATTCGCACCAAAAGTAGCAGAGAACCTTGTGGACACTTTCACTTCGTCCCGGCCCAGCACCCAGCCCTCATCTGTGGCTCACGAAGCCGTGCCTAGGACGGCGGTCACAATCCGGTAACCGTCATTAAACATCGTGGGCGGTCCAGGCCAATTCGAGTCGCCTGTCCATTATAGTCGTGATCCATAGCGGAATTCGGCAGCCCTCCGGGATGACCCAACAGCCCTACTTGGAGGTTGCACTGCCCTACTTCGTACAGGTTAGGGGGCTAAAGATGTGTCTCAAACAAATGCTTGTAAAACACTCCATTGGCAAGCTGACCGTGGCTTATGGATGCAACATATGCAACCCCATCCCAGTGCCTTCCCACCAGTTGCTAGCACCTACAGTCTAGGATGCTCGTAGGCTTTCAGACAATCAAACGGCAAACCAACCGAAGGGGAGGACCATTCTAGTAGCTTGGAATGCGATCGGCTACGAAATGGGCATTGCGGCTGCCGGTGGGACCCACTTCTCAGAATTGGAACATTTGAAGCAGTTTGGTGGTGGATAAATTTTTTTTTGGGGGGGGGGACATCAAAAGTCGGAGCGGCAAGACGCCATCGAGTGGGAATCCAAAACGTCAGAAAAATAACATTTTTATTACAGTCATCCAGTATTCTAAACGCCTTTTCGTTCATCTCGAAAACCGTCATAAGTACCCACCTCTTCCCTCCACCCAATGACCAAATCAGACGACGTGATGAACAAATTCCGCTAAGACCTGGGCGCCCTCCTAGCAACTGTGCTGATGGGGGCAGGCTGTGTGTGGCATGCATAGGCCGGCTGCTTAGTTCTGTCAGCCACTGCGCCCCATCCCCGCATCAGTTGACTGGCTCCGACGGTGGACTGGTGATCGGGAGAGGGAAGAACAAGTGAGGTCGACTCTCAGCGCACACTGCTCACTTTAAACAATCTGACATGATGAATATATCACGGTACGCTAGAAGCCGTGGCTTAGAAGTCTGTCAACTGACGGGATAACGTGGTCCTCCTCTCAGGACTCCTTCTTAAGGAGGCTTTTATGGCACTCCTGATCCGTTGGGACCCGGGTCGCTACCCCTTTCTGGTCTGAAAACCTGGTCATTTGCGCGCTGACGAGACGTGTGTGGCACACGTAGACGAGCTGTTCAGCTCTGCCATCCACTGCACCCGATCCCACCTTCAGTCTTCTTGACTTTGTCTTGCCGTCGCGACCACGAGGGTGGGGAGGAGAGCGTGTGCTAGATACTACTACTACTACTACTACTACTACTACTACTACTACTACTACTACTACTACTACTACTACTACTACTACTACTACTACTACTACTACTACTACTACTACTACTACTACTACTACTACTACATGATATCATTATAGACTAATCCACGCTCAAGTAGCTGTCCCTTGGCCTACCCTGCTGTGGGCAACAGAGTGGGCATAGTCGAAATCAACGGTCAAATTAAACTTTCGTAAAGCGATAGTAAGACAGTTCTAACCATCCTGATGATTGGACACATTAGTTCTTATCCATACCCATCACCTCCAAGCCGGTTTGCTTACAAAGAATTACTCAATTTCTTCTGAAAAAGATCTCACTAGAACAGAGTTACGGTGTTGTTGACGTTCCTGAGACCTTGATGGGATCTAATGCAGAAAATCGAACAGAATTTTAAGTGACTGGCCGAGCTAGTCGGCCTTGGACTGATCTATTTTTTCTTCGTCTACCGCCTCAGCTTTTCGGTAGACGCTTTGGGGCTTGACAATCTCTTGCGTTACGTGTCGTCACCTCGATGGAGGATAGTTCAGCCTCTGCTTCCCCTTCAGCTGATTTTGTCGCCGGGTCGTGTCTATTCTTTTTCCTTAAGTTCGGTGTGACCATCTTGTCCTAGTCTTCGTTTATGTAATGATTCTGAACTTTGTGTGCCGAAGAAAGGTCTATATGTCCGTTGATGGAGTTGGCATCTGAATACCACCCCTCAAGTATGAGTAGTTTTGTTCTTGAGGCATCCCGGTCTAAGATTGTGGCTCCTTGAAGGTCAAAAGTGGGATTAATTTCTCCAGTACGATCAGCAAACTGTGAACTTTGGTCTACCCCGTCAGTTGACAATATGTGGTCATGTATGCGAATCTGCAATTTTCGTCCGGTTTCTCTGACGTATTTGCTGGCTCCACCATTTCAACATAATTGGGAGACAACTGTCAAGATTTCGGTGGGTGGCAGTGAGTCCATAGAGTGCATCAGACGGCGACGACTTTTTGCCTTGTGTGAGCGGAGTATGCCTAGTCTGGCTGTCTGTAACAACGGGGAATGTCCCTCCAGACTTCGGGCTGCTGCTGTTTTGACCTTTGTCTGTTAAGTCGGTGTTTGCTTTGTTTGATGAGGTAGTTTGGGTATCCGTTGGCCCACACTGGCCACACTTTTGACCTTCAAGGGGCGACCATCTTGGACCGGGACACCTCGGAACTCTCATCTTTGCGAACCCACTTTCTTCCCAGATAAGGGAATAGGTTGTTACTATCAAAGTATCGCCCCCAAATCTTTTTTTAACTTTTGTCATGCCCATTTTACACATGCTCACGTAAAACATCTCTGTCCGAATCACTTCCAATAGTACTAACAAACGCAATTTATCGGTATTCTGTCTGTTCTCAATCATTTCTTCTCGACAGCGTCAAAAACGGGTTTCTGTTTAAAACTGCCAATTCTGCCAACAGAAACGAAGAGACGAGTCCCAGGAAGCAGTCGTGGAGAAGGAGCCACGATCGATGGGACAAGAGCTTTATTAGCCTGACGTTTCGGATTCCTACTCGAACCCATGCGAAACGGCAGGCTAATAAAGCTCTTGTCCCAGCGATCGTGTCTCCTTCTTCACGACTGCCAATTTTACCCGCTAACATTTAAATCAGACTTCGTCCATATGTGAGTTGTTATGAAAAGCACGGTGTGAAAGATGTTTTTAACCGTTAACTACGTTGATTACTGTTTACTACCCGTGTGCCGACAGAACAGCGGCCCCCTCCAGATATGGGACCCATAGTCCTCTATAAAGGTGCCGTAGCGACGAACGATAACAATTTATATCCGATGGCTTAGACAGATGAAGGAAAATGTCCACAATGGAGTCCCAAAAAACATGAGGACCAACATATGCACCAGCCGGCACCCCATCGAGTAACAGTAAGATGAGTCAGTGGCGCGCTCGGTAGCGGGTAGGGTACGGAGTCGGCGCGTACCGACCACGTGTCAAACCGGATTCTCTTGTCGCTCACACAGGGGGGGTGGGCGTTAGGACGGGCCGGGGGGAGATGTGGACGCCGGAACGCCCACGGCCACCTGGCCGGAGCAGTAGCAGCAGTGCCTGCGAAAAGATGATGACCACGACAACAGTCCGCACGAACGTGCACGCGTGCGACTGCTTTGTTTGCTGCTTAGGTACGGGCATGTATGCACGCGTGTATGATCCTCGATCTCAGGCCTGTACGGGCGCCCTCACCCAACTGCGCAGGGGAGGGAACATCAGAGGGCTTCGTTGAGAAAGACGAAGACAGGGAACCAGCTCTTGGACCGATTGGGACTACGACAGGATGGGGGATGAGGAGTGGGAAGTAGGGGGAGGTGGGGAGCGGCGAGGACGTCCGCGCAGTGGCTCCGCATATTTGCCCACATGGGGCTTAATGCATTGGAGGGCGGAAGCCGGGATGAGTAATCCCAGTTTTAGAGTGAGGTTGACGAGGCAAGAACTTGCGTTAACTACCCCAAACCGTTTTGTTGGCGGACCTAATGGATGGCCGACTGAACAGCTTTCATTTTTTTCTACATCAACAGCCTATGCGTTGGCGTTTGGAGGCAGAGGCCGACGTGAACTTCCTTAATGACTCTCGGAGTAGTGCAACAATGTTGCTGTTTGTTGATCCTTCCTGCTGAAGACAAACAGAGGTTTAAAAACAAAAATACCACTCACTGCACACTTAGATAATTGTTCCGGTGTGCCTGAGGCGCTATAACCCAGAGATTCACATTGCGCTGGGTGGTACAGTCACTCCAGGCTCACCGGCACATTTGAATAGCAGTTCTGCGCCTACTGATTATTAGCGGCCTCACCCAACACATCGGTGACCCCAACGGATACCTTTCCAGCGCCCCTTCCTGGCATGGACGTGTGCTGTGCCCTGCGGTCACACCTAAGCAACTATTCTTGGTCAGCTAACTGAACCGCACTAGGATATCCGCTGTGACTGTCCTCATACCGGATAATGCCATCAATAATTCCCAATCCTCCTCTCTCTCTAAAAAGGAATCCTATAGGACAGGTGATATGAAATCCTGTATGCAGCTCAGCTCTATTCCGGCCATTTTCCCGTTATATTGCCGTGGACCATAGCGAAGGTTGGGATCCCTCTGGGATATTTCAGCAGCCATATTCAGAGACATATTGCTTCCTCAACGAAGGAAAATGTTATGATGAGTCACGCTGCCCACACAGTAAAAGTTATATTAGACGGGGACGCGCATATGAGAGAAGCGTCGTATTAAGGGTTCATTTAGACTGGCACTCACAAGGACGTCAACGTTTACGCACAGGATCGTTTAAGCTGTCAATAAGAAGTGGGGTTCACCTCGGCAATTAGTCTGTGCCCGACCCTTCCAGGGCCAGCTTCTCGACCCAGTCATGTTCACCTGGACGTCGTACGTTGCCTGCTTCCCTCGGACTTTTGTTTATGCTCACTGATCTGCTTCGACCGGTTCACCCGTTGGCCAACTGTGGAGGCACGAACTGCGGTAACAATCGCATGGCCAAACGTTCCTGACGTTGGCTGAAGACTGTCGTCTTAGTCACAGTGGGCTACGGAGAACTGGGTTGACTATTGCTGACATTCAGTCTGCCTTAGAATAACCCTTCTTTACTTTTCAGCATTGAGCTGGTCTTTGGCATCACCGCATATCTTCCTCGACTGCTTTTTGACACAATTCTTATCTTGTCCAACCTAGTGTTTACTTAAGCCGACAGCGCAGGTGGTTTCCCTTCATTAAGAAAGAGGACTGGAATTTTGTCTTTCTTCTGCCCGACAGACAATCGACTGCGTCGGTACGAGGAGGAGCAAGGAGGAGGGAGGGAGGGAGGGAGGGAG
>CACRXP010000099.1:644806-684016 GCA_902702965.1 Spirometra erinaceieuropaei
GAGGAGGAGGAAAAAACCGGTGAGCCCAGGAGATACGTGGGAGTTGGTTCCCACCACACCCTTATAGGCATATCGACAACATAGAGCTCACCCTTCGTCCTATGGAGATGTCCATCAGACTTTCAAGGAAGCCAGCCCCCTATATAAAGTGTGGCATGGCAGAACTTGAACCATGGAATCAGGTCTTCAGATAATGACAGGTTCTTCTGCATGCACAGTGGTTTTGACATATATTGTGACTCAGCGTAGTTTCTTATTGCTTCAGACCTGTGGTTCTTCTTACATATTAACTAACATGCAGCAGTATTAGCCTCACAGACGGGTGAGATTGAATGGTAATTTCCGGCTTAATTGCCATCCTAGACAATCACTACCCCAACCATAAAACGGGAAGACCTCAACTGTGAATCCAGATAATTTGCTCTTCGAATCCGTGGTTCAGGTGGCAGAGCAATTGACTCGTATGCCACATCATCAACTGGCCTGGGTTCAGTTTTCGGGACTTATCGCTGACTGGGTTTGTTATTGTAGTCCCCTTGGCCTTCCTCATCAAGATGTATGTCGCTTGGGACTCCGTGACCAAGAAATTTTTCAAAAGAAGAAACGGTCGCCTCGCATATGAACGGTTTCACCGAGATTCATTGCTCTTTGTACAATCCCCGACAGACCTCCCTTTACTCCTAAGACAGACAGAAATCAGACTGTGTGGAAGTTTCACGGAGCTGAGGCGGCAGTGTGGAGTAGCTGTAGGGACTCGGTGAGATCTCCACTCTTCGTTAAGTGTATTTGCAGGTACTGGTTCAACAAGCGGCTGAAAAGAACAATACATGAGACCATACGACTGCAGCATACAGCCACTAAGCATGCATATATAAAAGCAGGTGTTGTGTTGCATAAATGTCCTCGGAGTAGGAAAAGAAAAGGTAAGATGTGGTTACGTAGCCGCGTCTGAAGGACACAATACTGTTGGAGTTGGTGTTAGGGTGTTGGGTTAGGGTTTAGAGTTAGGGGTTAGAGGTAGGGTTCGGGGTTAGGACAACTTTTTCACAACCACTCTAAGTACAACAGCGCATTCCCACTAGCTTTTCTTTTGCATACAATTGCTTGACCTCGTCGCCTGTGCGTCCCCTATTACCACCGGCCCCGTATTAGAGGTGGCTGGAGTTCGTTTACTTCAGGTAGGGCTAAATAACCACATCCGACCAAAGGAAATACAAAAATTCTAGCAGAACTCTTGTTCGTTGTAATACTGTCTGCGCGTAACCGCCAATGGCACAGATTCGATTTTCGGCGGCGGGACAGGTAGAAATGGACTGCACCGTACTGCTAACATAATCACTATCCCAAAACCCAGATACGCCCTGTGGCACACAAATACGCGTCACATACTATGGGGCCTCAGTCTACCTATTTTGCTGGTAAATGACGTTTTAGGCCTTTGTCAGAACATGGAATAAATGAAGAAGTGGTCTTATTCGTTATATCAACAGAGGGTGTAAGTAGATCACAAGTCACCTTGGAAACAGCCGAGATAAGTTTGGAAACCTGAATGAAGCATCAGAATAGTATATCAAAGACAAAGAGGATATACTTAAGCGACCCTAACCCTTAGATTACTGGACTCTAGCATAGTTTGTCAACCAACAATGTACTCGGATTAATTCAGTCATTTTTTAAGCAAAGAAATCGGGGGCTGTTGACGTGATAAAGCGAGGCACTGAGCCACGAAATATTGTCGAGTGAAAGATTTCCAATACTGGAATATGAAGGCTGCCTTCTATGGACAGTCATATGACAGGGTTCTGTTGAAAGAAACCTGACATAATTTAGACTTACATGGCAGCCTATAAAAGATTTTTAACAGCCTGGTATAATAGCCAAAACATAATTGAGTGTAAAGGAACTAAAAAAAACTTTACATGTATTCCGTACGCTAGGTCTTACTGCCACGTAGAAAATGCACTAATGAAAGTGGACAACAAGTGTTTTGCCTTCGGTCCTGATCAAATGATCTTTAGTTACTACACAAGTAATGAACTCGAGCATTGCAAGTTATGCCATCCAAAACTGTGACCTCCGTCGTTTCACTGGCAGGAAGCGTCCACCTGTCGGTGGGTCCATGTTATAAATTTCGAGAATTTTAACCTTTGTCAATCCATTCAGTGCTTAGAATTGCGAATTTATAGCTAACTGAAGCACAAAATGAGATTTCAATGGTATTAAAATTAGCACGGACAACCAGATACGATGCACGCAGGAGTCCAGCATGCCTAAAAAGTCCACATGTCTGAGGTATCTCTCCACCTCGATTCATACTGCTTGACAAATGACCTCGAAGTTACGATAAATTGTTCCTGTATTATTCTTGACCTTCCTTCCTGTCTGTCCCTGATTCCCATTCCTTGTTCGCCCCCATACCATAGTTCGGCAATGACAAACGATGGGATCCATCACTGTCTCATGATGCGAGCCCAACGTTGACTCATGTCTGGATTTGTTTATGGTTAAGTCAACTTTCGAAGCATTGATCCCACGCCCTATTCCTGCGCGCACTCTGTTCCATGACAGGTCAACGTCGAGGCAGTGTGTGTCAGTCCAATCAGTGACGACTAAATAGCCCGTCTCTGTACACCATGCATGAACTTGTTGCAAATTCCGCACGTAATCGAATCCAGTGAAGGGGATCTCGATTCGCATAGAATTGCCAGCATCAAGGAGGAAGTACTGTCTAACTCGACTACTACGACCGAAGCACCCCCATCTGCTGGTACAAGCTCCGACTGATAGCCCGTAATGATACTTTCAGGCGTGTCAGACTTCCTGTTGAATTCTTCAGTATTTCGACTTCGGTGTATATACGCGCGGTGCAGAATACAGAAGAATTCAACAGTACTCAACGGTGGACACCCCTACCAAAGAATTCCTTGGTCAATATTCGGAAAAATCGAATTTCCAGCTCAAGGTTAGACAAAGAAACCAGTCAATCAAAAAAACCCTAGTTCATGCCAATAATGGCACAAAAAGAGAGGGGAGATTTCGTCAACGGGGAGCAGAATTGAAAACACTTGAGAAAGGGACGTGGGGAATTTCGAACGTTGACTATAAGGATGTAACACTTGCTATGGCGCGGAATGTGGTGAAATGCTGTGGGAGGGGGTATTTCTGTATTTGTCCCACAAACCCTCCTTCGCCCCCGGACCGGTGGTCTGTTCGAGCCTCTGAGCAAGCTAGTGATAGGTGATGAATTATGTGACAGCAAACTTCTGTCTGCTAGGTAACGCGCGCCCACGAGCAAAGGCAGCAGTTCACAGGTCACTACTGATTTTGGCAAAGATCGCCGTAGGATTGAAGTGCCATGGCGATTCCAGACCGAGTGTTGTGACTTGCCTGAGACCTGACTGCAACTCCGCCATCGATTACAATGTTCCAGGAGATGCTGCTACCAAGTTTGGAGTAATAGTTTTCCTTCGTCAGGCAATTTCCGTTAAAAATAATCGTGAATCTAGTATACTCGACAGTCGGCTATGGTTGATGCATGATAAGCGTTTTATGCGTGTTGATGTATAGAACGAAGTTGGCACATTCGGATGCGGATAGACATAGGCTTCACTCCAGTTATGGCGTCCAGTGTACATTCGTCGGCGATTAGATCATCTATCCTGACCTTGGAGGCTTTTGTGACGGCTGGCGTACAGCAGGTTTTGGATAGTTTACCGCTGGTTCGGCAATTAGTGGAAATGCCTGACGGATCTGTTCGGCTGAAAAAGGTTAGAACGGGATGCATCCCAGTCTCTGCCTTCGATTCTGGTCTATTGTCTGCCACGTGTCCCGCTGCACCGCCATCACAAGTAGTCACCCAAATTACCTCATTTATTTCCAAATGCCGTCTTAGTTCAAATTGTCGGAGGCTTTAGTGAGATCCAAGAAGGTGGTGTGAAGGCTTATCCCTACTTGTTAGCTTTTCTCTTGCATCTGTTGAGATACGAAGTTCATATCCTTGGTTGCACGGTTTTTAGGGATGCACGTTGACATGGAAATCTTCGCCTCAGATGTAAATTCAAATAAGAATGTAGTGGACTACCGAAAATTTAACTGGAAATACTGAAAGTGAAACACGCGGTGGTTATTACAAGCTTGCCGGTTTCCTTCAGTTTTATACACAAAAACTACGGTTGCATCCGCAAAATTTTGTGAGATCTGTCCTTTCTACACCCCATAATGGAACAATGGGGCAAGCCTGTTCAAGAGTTTGGGGTCGCAGGGTTTGTAGATTTCGGCTGGGATTGGGCTAGCACTCGTCGATTCTCCACCGGACATTCGCTGCACTGTCCGACCCTTTCCTGCAGCGAGGGTGGACAATCGAGGTCAGCGTTGATCTCCACTTGAGGAAGTCTGTTTTGATGCATTCCTTTAGATTGAAGATGGTAGATGGACGAAATGCTCGACCCAAAGCACCAGGATCTGCGATTTTACCAGCAGCAGTTTTACCTCTGAGCTGGGTATCAGCCTCGGTTCGGTGGGCTTGAGACCGCAGACGGCCTCGATGGACGCAAAGAAGTCCCTGATTTCACCACGATCTGCGTACGCTTTAATCTAATGTCTTCGTAGTCAGTCAGTCATTTTGTGTCCACTTCTGTCTTTTTCGTGGTTGGTTTTGTCACCCAGGCATTCGGGCCGCCCAAAAATCAGCGTCAGGAGCCAGCCTACCGAAAGACTATAAAGACCTCCTTCTTCGCAGGCGCAGTTTTTCGCGACTTTAATTTGCTCACCAAATCAATACACTGGACAAATGACAGCTCGCCCCGCTGAACACTTAAGGGACCTTTTAGAGGATCGAGGAGGTGGGGAAAAGAAGATATGGGAAATAATGCAAGTGTGACTGAGATAACTAGATTCTCCATATACGCCAACAGTCGTCCGAAGTACATCCGCACTCTCTTCTTGGAGTTCGCTTATATTTTGGCATCCATATCAAAGGACTAGTAAGCTGGATTTTAACCAAAGCTCGGAATCTTAATGAAGTCCACCTCACCTTCCCGTAAATTCCGCCGCTTGCGATGCTGATCATGGCAACTGACGCATCCGCACGGCAAGTATGCAAGCAGGTCTTCTCGGAGGCAGGGACTGTTAGGCTCAGAGGACTGGACAACTGAGATGCTTCGACCATGTGCTGCAACGACCTGGTGGCAGGCAAATTGTTCAGGGTGCCATCTCACCCGAACCCGGTCGGAGTCACGGCGGTCAATTGAAGAACCGGTGAGAGTTGACTTCAGGCGTATCTGTGGTCATGCGGTCTTTGGAGCTGGCTCAACTTCGCTCAGGGGTTTGTCACCGGCCGACCGACTGCGTGATGAATCTTTAGTCTGGAGCTACCTGAAGCAGTTATGGTGAACGTCGCTAAAACTCGGCGAAACATCATGTGAACACTGACTGCTTCCCTCGCAAGTATCCTACTTGATGGCTCGGACATTACTTTGACGTCAGGCGTTGAGAAACTCCTCCATGTCTACCAGTGCGGTGTCACTGATAGCTTTGGTAGACATGGCGTTGGGACTGCGTCAAGTACCGAGACCGAGGCTTCACTCTTACGCTGTAGACTTGTATGACGGAGTAGTACACTTTGATGTCTTCGTCACACTGTACAGTTATTGCGGATCTCTACTATGCATAAAGAAGACATCTGGCGAGTCATAGTAGTAACAGTACAGTCTGCGCACGCCCTGGCCGCACTAACAGCCATTGCTATCTGCTGCTTTAGTCCCAAAGAGGGCTGCGTTAGCTCATAACGGAGGCCAAATTGGAGCACGTCATGCGTTGACCAGGCTGCTCAGAGTACGGACGTTCCATGACAAATGCCACACATGGGGGATGTGATTGCACGCCCAGGCGTAGGCTCTACGCCGTGCCAGCTACTTGCGTCCACTTCAAACATCAGATGCCCGACTGACTCGAACAGTGGACTGGTGTGCGGGATAAGAGTAAGGTCGCCACTGCGGAATCCATCCACACGGCATTCCCCATTGCAAACAATCTAATACGCTTATAAGCAAAAGTCGTGTCTTGAAAGGCTGCCAGATGACTGCTCAACTGCGTCCCAGGCATCCAAAGTGGACCAAAGCACGAACTCACCTAGGACGGAAAGTATCGCCCCAGGTCTTGTGATTGGAGGTATATGGCTGTTCAGACGGCGGAACGTCTTGGAAAGTGGACTTCTGTTACCTCCGATCGAGCTTTCTGTCTTGCGATTGGCTCGCGCAAGCAGAAAGCATCTACCAAATTAAAGCATTCCAGTGGTGGTGATTGTGATTCATTCCCCGAATCCCTGATCACGAGAGTAATCTGCTAAGTCAGGTGATTCAGTCACGCAATTCGCCGATCTGGAGGCCAGGCTGCACTTTTGCCCGGTCGGTTCTGGCTGCTGACGGCGTTAAGATTACTACCTGGAAGCTAACCTCGAGCACATCGATCTGGACAGCCGGCGTACCAACCGGCTCGACGTTGCTGTAGTCTGCTGCCGACCAGTCGTGTGTGATGTCGCCGAAGTGAAACAGGAAGTCGGCCGAATCTGTACTGGTGAAAGCCGTTCCAATTAAAAACAGTAAATGATGCAGGCACCGGATACTAGAAAGATTCCAGAAGCGTAGACGAGATTGAAGAGCGGGGTGCAGGGCTTTCGAACCTATGAACGGCGCCTCAGTCGTAACACGGCCGAACGAAGAAGCGAGTGGTGAATTTACGAACATCATCATCACTAACTATTTAACTGGCCCTGATCATCCGCCTGATAATGTCCATTTCAGCGATAAAATTGCACGGAAAAAACTGAGGAAAACAAACCCTTCGTCGACGTTTGTATCACCCTACACGTGACAGTTCACGAGTTCAGACAATCAGGTGTTCATCATCAATGCACCTACATGATCCGTGAGCAGGAAATTATCAAAAGAATGGCGTATGGTGCAAGAATGTTGAAACATTGGGCTAAAACAAACAGCAAGAAAAAATATTAGGGGGATTTAACGGCGGAAGAGGAGCACAGGGTCGTCGTAAAAAAGCAAGTAAGGGGGGCCGCAAGACAGCAAACGGCGGACCACGTTCGAGTGGGGGGGGGAGAACCATCCTCGAGAGAGAGACGAAGACGATCGTCTGTGCAGCAATACAAACAGCAATGATGCATAAAGTGGTGATAGGGGGAGGTAAAACATACTGTTGCGCTCCCTAGCTCCAGGGTAAAACGGTTTGGTATCCTCAAAAAGGCTAAGCCAAGGAAACGGGCATCACACAAGCATACATTAAAGTGACAAATGATGCCACTAAGTCAACAAATGGCATTCAATTAAGCAAGAAAGGAGGGGGTTAAATATAATGAAGCAAACAAGGCTGCCATTAATACCGCCAGTCGTGGTGTCGACGGGGACTAGAAGACCAAAAAGGGCGTACTGCAGCTTCTGGGTGCGGATTTTGCAGACAAAAAAAAGTGGAAAAAGATGGCTGCAACAAACAAAAGCGCGGGCTGAGTAGAGGGAAGAGGTAAAAGCACAGGATCACATAAATACTTCGAGTCGCTTAGAAGCTTTCGGTGACAGTAACACCACGCTCGCGGCAACGCGCACAGTTCAGTTACAGAGAAAGACCCATTGGTGGTAAAAAAAAATAGGGTGCCGTGTATGCGGTAAATGCGAACTAGACAGTGATGATAGGCAACTATTTACACATACACATTCAATAACAACTAAATGCGACATCTCCGAAATGCAAAATTTGATTCAATTGCCAACGTCATGACAAAACCTAGGCAGCGCGCATACTGACGTGTTTTGGAAGCACAGCCAGATTTGTAGGAGGCGGGTGGCAGTGGCGACGGACAGAAGAATGTTCCTCGCCGCATCAGAGTAACGGTTGACTACGTACACGCGCCGACAAGGGTTCAGTTAGCACCGATGGACGTTGGCAGGGGCCACGGGTGTTTCATGGCAGGGAGAATCGCAGATGGAGAACTGCGCAACGGACGATCGGCAGAAATTAGTGCAGATTGGAGTGCAGGGCAGGCTTACGTCACTATCACCCGGTAGACGGAAGCCTTTTGGTCTTTTGAGCCCAGAAGAAACGGGCAACATTCGTGAAGGTGGTGGCGGCGGGGGTGGTACTGCGACCGGCAAGTCTCCTACGGCATGTGACTCGACACAGGGCGGCCGGGATGAACGGTCTTTCTCTGAGAGGGTGGCAGCCACGACTCGTCGGCCCACTCGGACCACCGCCTCCGCCAGACGCACTGAACTGTCTGTGAAACTGCAGCTTAGGCGCTCTGTTTGTCTTGAAATCGGCGAGGATAGTCCGTCTGCAGTTGCAGTGCCCAGGTTTAGATCTGCAGAAAACACCGACGATGGCCCGAGTTCGTCGGATAGGGCAAAAGTGGCTGTAAGGAAATCACAAAAGCGGAGGTAACAGTAAATCACAAAGGTGGTGAATGTTTACCCAAAGAATACCTAAACAAGCAAAGAGCTTGGATCTCAGACAGTTCTCCATGATAGGAGGGAGATAGAGTTCTTAAAAGGCAATCCGAGGGAACGTCGCTGCGACAAAAGCAGAAGACGGCAATTTCAACGAGTCGGAAGGGTGGACGGACAAAAATCCTCGTGGCAAACAAGTTTCGCATCGCACAGTTGGATAGGGCTGAAACTGGGGCCAACCAGAGTGAAGTACTAGTATCTGACGGCTGTACTTCGTTCAGGAACTGAACTTGCTGCGAGATCAGAGGGACGAAAGTAGTTGAGGTTCCCACATGATGTAAATAATGTGTTGCTGGTCTACTGGTGTCTTATTTGAACATGCTGAAAGAACTCTTTGTCGAGGCGGCTGTAAGCAGTACCGAAATACTTCGTACATCAAAGGCAGGCGCAGAAATGAGGACGAGTGTAAATGAGTTTGAAAAATAGGGCGAGAGGATATGCTTACGGGAAAAGGGAGGCTTTTCAGTGGGCATGCGCCCAGCAAGAGCAAGACGTGGAGCCGTGTTCTCCTTATCAAAGGTTGCGTCAAACATGGTACTGGCCACAATCGGGAAAGTTCCAATTTTTGGTGTTGACGGCCTTCCAAACGACTGCTCAGGCTGTGAAGCGTTAAGATCTTGTTTGCAGGGCGGCACTATGCGGAAGCAATCTTGGCAGGCTGTGCTAACCCGCTTGGTAAGGCGTTTGTACAGACGCAGTTCTCCCCGGTATTCCGGATTGAACATGGTTACATAAGCGCTGGGGTCGCAGAATTCCTAAAAAAAAACAGTCGCCAATTTATTTTCAGAATTCCAGAATCTGTCCAAAGTGAGTCAGTGGGAAGTAGGTATGATAGAGTGGGCACTCACTGATCGGCATTATAAGGGTAAGGATACGATATTAAAGTGGCTTAAGTCAGTAAGTAAAACAATGGAAACTTGTCGGACCTTAAGTGGTGTTCGATTTTGTTGGGCACAAAGGCCGGAGTTAGTCCTGTTATCAGACTGACTGGTGTACGAAAAGTGCACCTCAACTGGACAAAGCCTGTCGCCGAAATCTGCCACGCTGCACGGCATTAACCGTATACTCCTAAAGACTAAGTGTGCATACAGAATTTCGATTAGAACACATCGAGCTAATAACTGCTTACTGATACTTAATAAAGCATGGTTAAATCAAACGTTCTGAATAAATTAAGAAGAAACGTGAAAAGACAGTAAACTATACCGGGAATTTCTTATAAAATTCGGAATAGCCACCCTTCATAACGTAGACTTCAGGAAAGAAGAGGAAGGGATAACGGTGGTAATTTGTAGTGCGGTCAATGCGTCTCAAGAACGTTGCCCTACAACAAAAAAGCAGTCAGTAGCGGATACAATGGAAATAGGGACGGCAATGACGGGTATTAACTGCGTGGACAGACCGATAACAACGTGCTACTCTGTGGCATTTCGCATACAAATATTGATCGGCGTACGCTGAATAAATAACCTAGAATCGATCGATAGTTACTGCAGCTTACCAAGGTCAGGTTATGCTGAAGATATGGAAGTGAATTATGGGAAGCGGCTGGCGATAAAAACGGGGAGAAGCCAAAATCTCTTGGGGAGACTTGATAAGCAAAAAACTTACAAATGGGGTGCACGCTGAGAGGAGAACTCGCAGTGGAATATCACAACAAAGCTCGGCTCTGGGGGCTCAGGGCTGTCCTCTTCAGATGTCTGAAGGCGTCTAGACGAAGTCGTAGAGTCTAGCGAACCGGACTGAAAGCTTCGGGCACTTGGTGGATCAGAGACGAATGAGTGCGGTTCCACCACCACGGGAGTGGGAGCGGCGGCAGGAGCCTGTTCAACGGGGTCCTCCTCCAGAAGATCGCTGTCTTGGTCCACCAATGAATCCGACTCCTCAGTGCTAGAGTGGTCGCTAAACTCGGGCAGTGGGACTTCCGGTCTAGGAATAGCAAGGCGACGGGACAGACCTTCACCCAGCAGTCTCGGGGGTCCGGCGCCCGGTGGAAGTTGAGCGGGCACCCGATTAAAGACTTCGTGTACCATGTCGTCATGCGTAAAGAGGTTCACAGCAGTCTTCACGTGGCCACCCTCGTACTCGTAGGGATATCGGCAGTCAACAATCATAAATTTGACGTTCTTTTTCTCGTAGTCACCGCGAAGGAGGCTGGCAACCGTGTCGGTGCTCACGAAGTTGAGTCCAGCACCAGTCCTTTCAATTACGGGCAAAGCGCGAGGGACTCGTCCATCACTCGCAAGATGATGTTCGGAACCGGCAAGGAACTGAAATAAAGGCACGACAAACTTGAAGCCTCGAGTGAATTAAGACAGCGTCTTGCAAAGCAGGGAGGTAATGCTGAAGGGGTGATGAAACGATGAAAAACGCGTGACAAAGGGTGTAAATAATTGCGGAGAAGTGTGAATAGCGGCAGAAGGTTAGAGGCAAGCTATTTTTTCCTTAAAAACAACACTAGTCACCACCATTTAGCCAACCGCTAACACCGCCCCCCCCCCACCGATACCACACGGTTAAACGTTGAGTTGCCGTCCCCAGGTCTCGCTTTCAGTTCAAAACGGGCGCCGAGGTACGGTGATTAAGCGGTCAACAAGTCACGAAGTGGGGAGGCCAACGAAGAGTACTGTCACAACTCCGAAGGAAACACTCACTTCTATCATTAATGCCCATCATGTGATTGTGCGTATGAAATAAAGTGTCAAACGTCAGATGTATAAAACTTCCACCCAGAGGTCGACTTTTATTGTTACTCCTCCCTGTCTCCAGTATATGCAACTAGGTGTCTTTAATTTGCAAAAACAGCCTCCTGGGGAAGAACGATTGTTGGTTCCATCAAAGAAGCTATGACGCAGGAAATCGGCTAATTTCTCCCAACAATAAATTGACTAACTTACTTTCTAACCAGAGATGAGGTGAATTGCAGCAGCGTAAAAACGGGAGGTATTCTCATTCACTAGATCGGAGGACAGAAACGCAAACCATCTACGGTGTCTAAAACACGGACTCAAATTTCAATGCAATCAGACAGATTAATTCAGGAAGGTAAGGGCCGATGATGCCTTAAAATGAGACGGTTTTGTAAAAGTCTGTAGGTTCCGAACTGTAGACTGAGGATCCTCGAAGATGTAGACACTCGCTTAAATTCATCTTTAAGATTGAAAGCCGATACGGAGGGCACGTTCCACAAATGCAGTAACGAAGACTAAAGACTCATTGTTGGCGGCATCTAACCCATTAGCTAAAACCTATATTCGGTTAGTCAAGTGGCATAGGCAATGGGTAAACAATCTGGGCTTGGATACATCAGATATAAGTTGAGATCCGGACAGCTTTGGTCGGATGCGTCTAAATAAAAAGCCAGAAAAGGGTTGTGTGCCTGCAAGACAGCCCATAAAGGCGCAAGAATAACAAGTCCACATGTACGCAAGTCTTGGGTGAGGTCGATCAACAACATGTGTGTGTAAAGCTGTGCACAACACTGTAGGTTATGGTGAGAGCTGATAACTGGAAAGGCTTCCAATGCCTGCGGGAAGTCCACCTTATATTTCGACTGACCCGATTCTGAGAAACTCGGAGGCCCCGGTAGGAATCTAATTCGCGACAAAAACGGCAAAGCTCCAGCCGTTAACGCCTTCCAAGATCCGATATGGCACCCGTGATGGTCCAGCGCATCTAACACGTGATGCGTTTGGGGGCACAAGTGCCAAACAGGGGAGAAAGGTCAAATGCTGAAAAGGACGAAGTAATGCTGTTACTGTCCCATCCCCGAAAGAGTCCCTGCTCAACGCTTTGGACCACATCTTTGATAAGGGTGTCTCTTCAGTCGTATGCGTACCCTGATGCCTCCTTTGTCCAAAGACACCCAGTAATTTGTGCGGCAGATTGTCTATCTTGAGAAAAGGTCAATAAGCGGGAAGTCAGAACCAGAATTTAGACAAGCGTTTTAACAGTAATTCCTCGTTTTAGGTGTTCTCAGAGGATTTTATTCCATCTGGTCGATGACAACAGTCATGAGCTTTAAAGTTTGACGTTCATGCAGTACATGGGTCCAGGGTTAGAGGAGATAAAGGAAGTATTCCAGGTGATAACCACTTCTGTCACTATCAAGCCTCGCAAGCTTCTCTTAACAAAAGTTCTACTGAGTACTAATTTTGACAATAGTGGTCGACCCTTTGAAGTCGAGCGGTTTCCCTGTTGCTACGACCAAAGGAAGGTCACTGGTTGAGAAACAAATCTTAACTCTCGTCTGTGTCCTTAAAGTTCAGGCTCACCATTACAAAGTCTACCCGCATCCTGTACGGGTAGCAAATCAGGTCAAGTACACAGGCACTTGATCAGCAGATTGACAGGTGAGGTTGAGAAATTTCAGTGCATCGAAGGCCAGTCGCATTTGCTCGATGAGATAACTCTCACAACCAGTGACCGAATCGTTAGTCCAGGAGGGATAGTCAGTTCCTTATGATGGCGGTGGTTTGGGGTGCGACCGCTGCTGGCCGCCATCAAAACACCTTTGTTGGCACAAAAACTATGGAAGAAGGATAAAAAGCCGCCTACAAAGTCTAGATGATGTCTACAAATGTCGTCTCGGGTTTAGCAAGTTATTCCATCATGGTACGAGTTAGCTGCAGACGTAGAGGTGGTTGTAGCTGCGAATATGGCATCACTTAGTTGGCATGCATGACAATATCTCCACATGACAACATCCAGCCCCAAATTAATCTCTAAATGGTGCTAGGCTGCGTCATTCACTTATTACTTTTTCTCTCGGGAGACCCCGCATTCGTGTAGTCAACAGTGTATAATGCAGAGGACAAATACAGGATATAAATGAAGTCCCCAGTCGGTAAATAGCTGCACAACCAGTCACAGTTTGACGAAGATGTACATACAGTTGCGGAAAGAACGGAAAGACCCAGACTGGTGAGTTTACGTGTGCTAAGATGAAACTGTTCACAAAATATCCTACTAAACTTGGTCTCGTTAACGTTAGCCTGCACCTCGAATGAAAATAATGGGGGGGTCAAGGCCCGGAATTCCCATACGGTCTAACGATAGTATCAAATGATGATTGCAACATACCTCGTCAGCGCAAACGGACACGGGAACCGAGACGCAACGAGAAAGCTGAGGAGGCTGCTTGCACTCACTCCTTGTCGGGAGAACTCTCACGTTCTTCACATTAGTCACTGGCGTGGATTGGTGGCGAAGCAAATCAAAAGGAAGTGCTTTAGAGGCTTCGTTTGAATACCGCTCCCCGGAAATCACAGGTGAGTCGACATGGATATCGCTTGAGTCCGAACTGTCTAGGGGCGTGGTAGAGTCGAGGCTCTCAGCGGTCGCGGGGTCCGAGGCGATGGGTGACTGTGGACAAACAATTGGTGAGTATATACGTTGTTTCTTTGCGGCAGGCGCACGTGGTGAAAAGATATCGGTAGCGTCGAGGTCAACCAATTGTGTGCCAATGTCCTCAGAATTCACGTCGTTGCCTGTACTATTATCCAGGTCTTCGCCCACTGTAGACAGCCCGGGGTGGCAAGAGATCTTCCGACAGCCCACAGGCGGTCGGCAGCCAGAATCCCCAGAGCTAGAATAAGGATTGGGTACCGTAGCACTTCTTCTGAGTATGCCAGACAAACGCGGCCAACACTGTCGTTTTTGAGACCTTTTCGCAAGCCAAGTAGATGTGCAAGACTGAGATCGACGGAGTTCGAAGCAAGGTCGTTCCTTCTTAGGCCACTTCAGTTGCAATTGGCCTGAGGTAGTTGAATTTAACTGTTCGGGTCTCTCAGACGCCTACCGAAGACATGGTAAGAATAAGTAAATGACCCTACATTTTCAAACTGGCAAGTAGACGGAGCTGAGTAACTGGTAGAGCTAAAGTACCCCGAAGAGCAACTATTTGAAGATTCTCGGAAGGATCTGCATAGCTCTCCATTTGACAACCAATCATGAGTTGCTTGTAGTGGTGGCGGCTCCTGGTTAGCACACTCATCAAGATCCTTCGGTATCGGACGGGGATCAGCTATAAGGCTTAGTGATTAACAAGAAATAATTTACAAAAAGATTTTCTTGGATTTCGTCCCTCGAGAGTCCTGGAAAGTTCAACAATTCTATCGTGAGAAGGAAATCAATTAAATTTTCCCAATACCCTGCATGCGAGAACATCCTCGACAATGTGGTAATGGGCGTCTCCAGCGCCCTAGCACCCTCCATTGTATTAAAAACAACGGGACCGCGTCGAGGCGCGTAGAAACTTCAGCCCCAAGCGCGTGGCAGGACGACTAAACAACTGGACTTGAATTTGGTGGACAGCTGACACTTTGGTTTTTCTACCAATGAGCTGGTAGAGCAGGAGCGCGTCATTCACGTTGACGTTCTAAATCAATGGATCGCCAGCTGACGCATGAACCAATCAGGACTCTCGCCTGTCTGGCTCGCCGAAGTCGGTGGCCCACGCGCGCCCTAACCGACCTGCGAACAGCTGACTGTTGGGCTGACAGGCGTTCACACAGCTGCGGCCTAAAGTCGACGCGGCGCTAGCTGCGGCCTCGTCCAGCTGCCTCATGAGCGCACCTTAACGTCTTCGTAGGCGGTTCTGTTGAGCTTAATTCTGACGTAATGACTACAGTGAACTGTCCATACAGTTATTACTTTAAGCTCGTCATCTAGGGAGTTATCAAAAGCTCCTCCCAGAATAGAGTAGTGACCAAACCCCCGAGTCCAAGACGATTCATGACCGAACTTTTTGGTGTTTTTGAGATCCTCTTGACGCATAAGCGGCCAAGAACCGACCTCCGTGAACGAATTCGAGTCGTTTGCTGGGGTAAAAGTAAATCTGCCTTCCTTAGAGTTATATTTTTAACTCACATATCTCGTCACATTTTACTAATCCGGACCCATTTGCACTTTGCACAAGCAAGTGCTCCAAAAAAGTATATTTACAGCTGTAGTAATAAGGTCGAAGCAGTCACTTGAAGTAAAATTTTCGAGGCACCGACTTTGAGGTAAATCTTTACTTAAGCAGCTCGTTAATCGACCTCGGTTAGAAGACATTTGTTCGCTTGCCTGCATTGTATGGGGACACAAAAACAACGTGCTCGAGGTGTAAGCTTTTAATCCGAGTTATCCTTCTCCCTTTCATTAATGAGCTACATAAAATAGGGTAAAGAGCTTTTGTGCACAAAACGCAAATTAAAAATGCAATTTGCGTGGAAATTCCCAAGAAATGGGTCTGTGTTCTGGGTTTTAAGTGACTTAACACCCTAGACCGGGACTAAATGACTGGAGTGTAGCAGCACGACTCATCCTAGACGTAAATGACTGAAATTAGGAAGTAAAATCACACGACTTTCTTGTTTAGTACCCGGGAAAGTCTATTTCAGTCTTAAAAGTGTTTCAAACAACAGATGTCAGAATACTGGCGGATGAGAGTTCACTGATCATGTTATGGGACATGCTCGTGTCATTAGCTTAGGGGCTCAGTCCTCAGCTCTCGTAGGCAGTCGCAAAGCAATCAGGAATATATGTTGAAAGGAGTACCGAGAAAGACGAGAGAGATTGGACTGGTCATTTCTGAATGGCTAGCCTTCGTCAGCCAATCCCACCCAACCCCAGATTTGGAGGACCTGGAGTTCGAACCCGGGATATCTGGTCATTGGGCGGTAAGTAACCAAACGCTCTGCCACTGAGTTATTGTCCTGCTGGCTGTGATCGAGAATGTGAACAGTTGTGGGTGGACGTTCAGAACGCTTGTCTGTTGGCTCCCAGTCCGGACGCTAGTCCACTTCCATCCTCCTGACAGGGCGTTGGTGTGACTTAAAAAGTGGGAAATTATAGCTTACTTAAACCTTGAATACGAGGTAATTTAGACACTTTAAAATGAAAGTAAGCATTAAGAATAAACGGTGTGGTATGTTCTGCTTTAGAGGCCAAGACAGAGTGCTCTCCACAGAACTACCAGTATGACTCTGAAGGGTATATTATGGAGTGGCTCTGGTTAGTAGCAAATCGATTTATCCAATGTCCTTTTGTATGCTTCGGAGTTGGCATTCGAAGGAAGAATGATCAAGTCACCCTCTAAACCAGTCTCCATGACTGGTCATATGTGTATCGGCCGTCCACCCTCTCAAGCAGCTGAAAAAGTAATCTCTACTTCGTTAACCACAAATTCCACCTGATAGCATGGTTTTGAAATTCCAGTTTCTGTAGATACCCTCTCACTGGCGACTAAAACTAAGTAACAAGATTACTTAGAGGATATAAAGAAGATTTGGCGAGTCCGGAGCTTATGTGAAGGAGCCAAACACCAGTTTTGTGCACAGTCCGGACGCAAATGAATACTTGTCTTTGTGTGAACTCTGGTATTTAGGAGTACTGGTCACGTTGTCAGAACAATGATACTCAAGGCTATAGTCCTTAAGTCGAGTACTTAACACTTGTAGTATGGGAACACTTAATTTAAAAACAACAGTAATGAGTAATAAGACAGAAGCCAGCCTGGGTAGATTTAAATCAAGCTAGCATAATAATTTTTCAAAATGTTATAATAGGTGGAGACTGTTTCGTGCCTAACCGCACAAAACCAATACGGTGTAAGTCATCGACTGCATGCACTTGAGGAGACACGTCCAACAAAGTTCATTACCAAAGAAGACTACATGCAGTGCCGAATAATAAACTGACCACCGTCAACTTACCTACAGATGAGACTACAAAAGGAGTGCGAACGTCGCCGGTCCGAAAAAGCCGATCATCAGGCATAAACTTACACCCAGACCAGAGAAAATCTGGAGGGTCCGTGTATTAAGAAGATTGATGAATTTGAGAATAGTTGGGGCACGCTGGGAAAGGCGAGATACACAACTATCATGAATGGCCTTGTGCAAACGCTCACACATACCAATGGTATCATGAGGGGTCCGATGATCACATTCCACCTCGCTCGCAGATCATATGCAAACAAGGTGATGACTGCAACCAAAATGACTCAGACAGACGTCAATAATACCTATAGCAAAATCTTCGGGAGATCAAAAAGCCTGGTTAAACCAATATGTCGAAGGCTTTTCAGGGTAAGCTAGGGACAACAAATTAAGGACCTCTTGGTGGCCACTAGAGGCTCGGATGTAACACTGTTGATATCAAGAAAACCATAAATCCTGTGTATTTTGGCTGAACAGTTTCGAAGCATCTTTAATTGCCCACATTCGGTTAGCAGAGGACGATCAACAGGTCTTTAAAAGTCAGAAATACAAGCTGACTCTTGTACTTCGCCAGCCCCGCAGGAATCGAGCACGGCAGTCCGACAGGTTCCCATGTAGTGAACGACCGTCATGGGCTGGCGGGGTTGTGGGTGCGTGTCCACTGCCACTGGGGCGGTTGGTTAACCCAAGTTCCGCGGAGGCAGAGGCGGTTGACGGGGGAGAGGGGAGACTGCTGGTTTTTTGAGTTCAGCTAGCGTGAAGCGATGCAGATTTGCTCTGCTAGCTAAAAAAACTCCCGAAACAAGACTTTAGCCTATGTATGACTGTGCAAATGCATTTTTAATAAGATACACGAGCCTCTGTTCACCAGCGACCATGAGTTAAACAACGAGACAGAAGTAAACATACAGGGTGACCTGTGGTCATAGGCTGCACACGCACAAACTGCGGGCCAGCCGTAAAAGCCAGCACCGTGCATCAGTCGGCACCGACCGTGAAATACGTTGTATCCACGGCCACTGACAATAACCCTCACCCCCTTACCGTAGGTAGTCTCAAACCCGGGATCCCAGTCTCAAGGAACATCAAAATCGCAGCTTGGATATCCAAACTCGGTCAGATCTTCGAGTGACAACGATTTCTAGCGCAGGACCGTCACAGCATCCCAAGTAGCAAACTGAACGTGTGTGTGGTCGTATTGTGGACTACCCTGCTTCAAGGAATAAAAGTCTCAGTTCGCTACCGATCTGGGGAGAGAAAACTAGATCATTTCAGATACATCGGTAGGAACAGTTCTCAGCGCATAGGTTTTAGAGTCGACCGAGGACATCAACAGTTTTGCAACGCCAGGACGAGTCAACAGTGAAGGTCACCATATTTTGGGAATGTCAAATCAGTACCTTCCGGAATGACTACCATATGACGGTGATGCTGCAGGTAGTCGCAAATAAGAGGATCAAAAGCAAGGGTGCTTTAGCACATTGATTATCTCAGCATATATCAGGCAGGTAGGACGATCTGCAGAGAAACTTGGAACTGCGGTTGCCAGATTCATACATTGCCTGAGGTTAAAGAGAGGCGGGAAAATGCAGTAGCAGAGCACTGAAAATAATGCCACCGAGTGTCAATCCTTCTCACTGACAACGTCCTTTCAAAGATTCATATTGGTTTTGTGAGGCGTCACCATAAAAGTGCCAATAACAGCAACAAGACGACTAATCTATGGAAAGTCCTACTTGAACAATTCCCTGTTCAGTTAAACGTCACCACTGAGACCAATTCTATTAGCAGATGGGGGCAAAGATCCTGTGTTAGGGTGGATTCTGACTTTTGTGCTTGAAGATCAACACACGGATAGTATGGTAGATACGGGGGAGGAGTGCCTGATCGGTCAGAGTGCTCGATTTTTACACCTAACCGTCCTGGCTGAATTTTCCTCCGGAACAGGATTGGAGACGGGGAATGGAATAAAGCTGTTGCTGCGCGGCGTGTTTTCCTTAACATTCAAATGATGAACATTTGGGCTAGCTCGTCGCCTCAAATGTCGTGCTTTAGAAAATTGACTACTGGCGATATACCTTGGTCCTTTGGTCTGAAATCATAATTTGGACGGCTTCTTTTTAAAAGGGCTTCTATACAAAAGCTTGCAGATGTGATATCCCAGTATGGTAAGTCTGTTTCCTGTCGGCTGGGAAACTGGCACACATGTGGCAGCTGAGGAAAGGGAGTAATAACCTTGTCAGTCGTCTTGCCCACATCCGTCTCCAGTCCTGCCGGTGGAGCGCGGTGGTTGTGGGAGGAAAGGGTTCGATCGATGCTGTGACTAACTGGCCATTACTTGAATTCCGCGCAAGTCGCCACTGCCTCCCTCTCGCTGTCTTCAGTAGTGGTACTCCCTACCATGTACGCTGCCCCACAGCCCTCCTCCCCCCCTCCCCCCCAACAGAAAGCGCTGTAGCACTAGTCCTAATATTGAGCCAGAAGTTGTGTTATCTTGCAGTTGTTTCAGTGAAGTCGGACACTTGTCAGCTGAGGAACCAGCATGTTGGGCACGAGAAATACGTCACGAACGTTGGGCCAACTGTTGTGCTAACACTCACCTCCAGTAGTCTTGACCCAATCCACCTACTGGATTATTAGGGTCTCGGGATAGGGGGGGGGGATCATTGCCGCACAAACCTTGCTCGATATAAGCCGACACAAACGCAAGTCAGTTTCATTGCTAACACTCCACTCATCTCCAAAGACAACTGCAATATCCAAGTCGTGGACGACCGTTTACATGTCCTTCCGTAGGCGATCGGAGCCAATTTGTCCAGCCTTCTTGTTACAAACACTGATAATTAATAGCGGAATGCGGCAACTGCCTAGATATTTATCCTGCCCTACTCGGGGGTGCACTATCTGCTTCCTCGTTCGGGTAGAGAATAAAAATCCCTTACCGAGGATTGCGAAGTATCCACTTTTGGCTAAGTGGGCTGTTGAGACCGCGCCATCACGGTAGAACACAAACAAGATGGCTAGATCGCAGTTGATAGCCAGGCCCCGTATTACAGGTGGCTGGGGGTTTGTTTACTGGTGCTATTTTGTGGGGTTCCATAATCACATCTGACCCATTTGGCTTCCGTTTTACATCTGAGGTTAGGATTAGGGTACCGGTTGATGGTTTCCGATTTTCGGGTTAGGGTTATGCCTTTAGGCTTAGGTTTTCGAGTTACGGTTAGGGTTTGAGCGTACGATTAGATTTCAGTATTACGGTTAGGTTTTTCAGTTACGGCTACGTCTAAGGGCTACGGTTACGTTTAAGATTTCGGTTGGGGTTATGGTTAGGGTTGCCGTTAGGGTTAACGGTTAACTTTAAGGTTGAGGTTAGGGTTAGTGTTAAGGTTAGGATTGGGGTTAAGGTCGCCGTCCGCTTCCCCATTCCTGGCTACCAACTGCGATCTAGCCAACAAAGATAAACAACTAATCTTATTTTGTCACAGTGGCTTCGCTCATTCTAGTAATTTGGCACGTCGAGCGACCCATTAAGGGGCCATGTAACGTTAGGTAGAGCCAGAAAGTCGGCGAAGCAAGCATCTCAACTTAGTAATGCAGTAAAACAATATTTGGTGCAAAATTCCACACTCATTTAGTTAATGTTACGGTCAATAGACTCGAAAGAGAGGCGCCTGCAATCACCAGTACATCTCAACAGATACAGCCTTCCAGGCTATGGCTGTTAGCGCATCCCGATAATTTCAAAGACGTTGAATCCGAACTGTCTCGACCTGGAACCTTCTTCTCCCTCCAATGTCCCTGTGGTCTACTTGAATCAAATCAACTTTAAATGAGATTGGGCACAGTGAAAAACTCATTTGTCACCTACGTGCTGCTCTTTCGCTTCACATGACCAGACTTAGTCAAAATGCCTGATTTCCGCATAAGTGAGATGTCCACATTTTCATGTACGATGTTTCGCCGCCATAACGACGCCAGAAAATCAAATCACCCGATTGTCTCATGAGCAACGTGTGAAGTTTAACTGATGTATGTAGACATATGGCCGGATGAACCCGTGCACTTTTGTGCGCGTGAAGAGAAAGGTGGCTCACGGGAGACCTGGGCTGTGTTGCTCTACTGGACCTTTGTGTGTTTGCGACCATGGTCAAATAAACCCATATGACGGCTGAGTGCCCTGCGACAGATATGTTTGACGGCTGTTGGTTGAGGTTCGGGACACTGGCTCTTCACGCATTCTGTGGTGGACTCGTAGGTGACCGACCAGATCGACAGGTGATTCAAAAGTATGACTGCAATAGAAACATGTTGGCATTCTGATTTCGCTGCTTGCGGTGGGTGTTGCTTATGCCGTGGAGGCGTTCCCGTTATAACGGCACGAATATTTAGGACTAGGACAAACCGGAGCTGGAAGCTGGCACTACTATGAAGATTGGCTGGAGGGGTGTGTGATACTTGTGATGCCAGCGTTTTGTGCTGTGAGAGATGGGTTACTCATGTTGACACTACAATTAACTGACAGGCAGTTGAATTGAGAATGGTTCTATTTTCTTGCCTTGCTTGGGTACACAGCCTCGCAGTGTCCACCGGAAGACTGACAACCCTATCACCTCACTCAGCAGTTCGGTGAAAATGGTAATAGTTGAATTCGACGAATGCGCTACAGATGTGAAAACGCAAAGACTATAGTTTTTGGTTGGTTGCCGGACAACAGATCATAGGTCGTGCACGTCACTGGGGTTCCACCTTGTGCTGGATTCGGTCCAACAATCCTCTGGATATAAGCCTGTTAATTGTAGGTAGGGTTAAGACATTGACAAAAATATCGTCTGACGGGGACCAAGGTGTTATTTCACGGCCGCTTCTGTCCTTGTTATTTATTGTGCCTGGGACACATCAAACTGAATAACGCATAATGCGCTTCTCCGGTGAACGCCTCTCCTTCCTTTGGCATGCCAAATGGAAATTACATTTCTGCTCCAACCATCGCCTAAAATTCCATTTCTTGTTGTTGTTTAAAATTGACTAGCATGCAAAGTTGAGCTCAAGGTTAATCGAAATTGGTCCATTCTCTGCCGGAATGAAATCTGAAGGGTGCTATACGCAGCTAGCGAGTCAAAATCACAGGAAGCACGACAGGATAGTAGCCCTGGATAACCCAATCCGTGGGCAGGGGCATGCAACAGCGGGACCTAGGCGTGCTCCTGAGGCTGGATATGGTAAAAAAGCATCTGCGCCCACCATCGCATTCCTCAGCATATTTGAAGTCATTGGACCTCCGAGTCCGTAATCTAAACATAAAGGAACCTCCAGCGTGGGCACTAGCAAACAAGACGCAGTGGATGTGTTTTAGGTATTTGCGCAATCGGACCGTGACTCGTCAGGAGCGCACATGTCGAGGAATTGTAACGTATATCGCTCGATCGGAGAAATTCCTTGCGGTAAAACCCAAAAATACCCCTTCTAAACAATAATCACACAGTCGCCCCTCAGTCCACTTTTTGTTCCAAACAAGCCCAGGCATGCTCCTTTCAATTTCTTTACACACGGATGAGGTAAACTTGTCCGAATATTATTTCCTAGTATCAAATTTGATTCACCAGGTTTTGGTTTCCTCCTAAATCACCCTTTCTACAACCTTCGGATATGATTTTTAGCCAGTTCTACCAGGTTCACGGCATGCGTACTGGTTGAAACTAGGGAAATGCTAGCAACAACACGGCTATGTTTCGCTGAATAGCATGCATCGCAGTCGGTTTGTTTAGCATGCATCTGAGAGGGTAATTTTTAGTAAGAATGATGATGGGCTGTCTCCCGATTGTCTGAAGATATTGGTTAGGTCGACCCTGATGAATTCTGAAATAACGTGGGCTCCAGTTGGGTTTTACTTACTGGGAGATTAGAGCTCGAGAAGGCTGGCAGTGTGACCGAATCAAACTATCGACTTCCTTCGTTTCGCACTCAAGTGCGCTTCTGGCAACGGTTGGGTTGAACTACTCTACAAATTCGTAAGGCAGACGCGCTTTCATCTGCACGGAAGCTACCAGCATTGCAGCAAAGGTATTGTGCCGTTCGACAGTTAACTTGCACAAGTATGAAGTTTGAGGATGCAGTGAGCAAAACATCTGGGTTGATCGTTCGACCGTCGTTGCCGACGATGTCCACTGTGTAATCCACAGCATGGCGAAGCAGGTACGGTGAATTGCGCGTGAATTAGTTTATAGTGGATGTAGACTTTCACGGCATCTCCAGCATCCTCTCCTTTCCTCTCCTGCACTTGAATGGGATGCGAATACTGCACCAACACCCCGGAGTTTCAGCGGTGATTTGGGAAAATCAGATTTGACCAGTAAGTATATACGCAGCGTCGACCACACTCTCTGTTCCCAAAACCACTATACTTTAGTGGAAAAACTACGTCAGGAAGACCTAAGGTAGGACTATGTTCAGTGGCTGAGTGAACAAAAGCCCTCGTCTACATGCACTAGAACCCGGTTGGGCTCCCTCTCATAACCGTACTTCAGTTCCCACATAATTTTCCACCTTTGAGAAGACTTGTCGACTACCCTCATCGGGGTTGACCTGCCAGTGGGGTTTGTCGTTGGGGTGTGGCCGCAGTGTCTATATAATGCGTCGCTGTGCGACTGCTGTTTGGGCCCAAGAGAGGGCCCGTAAGGCAAAACGGAACGAGTGAGTTCCGTAGAAACTATCTGTGAGCGCCCCTCAACTAACAGTGACGTGACTCCACAGGTGGGAACTGGGCACTAGGCAAGGCTGGGAAGCGCCACCTCGTGAAATTAAGTATTTGACGTGAATACCGGTCCATCAAGGCGGTGATCATACCACAAGGCAAGTGCAAGAAGCCTGGATGTCCACCGACTGCTCTGTCAACCGCCACATCAGTTTGCCTCCCGCCTATCTGACTTTACGAACCTTGTTAACGGGAGACAGTCACGGGGCGTGACAATCGGGGCCGCCAGCCATCTCCGCGGCCAACGGGGGCGATGCGGATCACGGTGACATGCGGGTTTGATGCAGCCACACAGGCGGCATTGGCAGGTCACGCACTGAACAAAGTGCGCCATATAAGGGGAGCTGTGCGCAGGACTTCCCAGTCTCTGAAGATGGGTAGACGAACCAACTACCCGAAACGTCGGACCTCCAATAAACTCCTCCCGGCGAACGCCTCTTCTGCTTTTGATATGCCACCTGGGAATCACTGCTATTAACTACAACTACCTTCTGCTTCTTGACGTCTCGTCGATGTCCCATCACCAGCGGAGAGTCAGTTACCCAGACCAGGATGTACACATTCGTTGATAGCGTTTCAGGAAGAGTTGACGCTGCAATCTTTGCAAATGGAAGATCAAAGACGTGCCATTTTCTCTACGACTAGATAGGCGAATATCCCATGTAAGTGTCTCGCAATAATCTGGAGCGCGGTCGATTCTGTAATGTCTTTTAATTCCAGTTCAGAGACCTTGGAGGTTGCATAGGGGCGAGCTGTCAATAATCAAGAAATTTTACCGAGCAGAACAACCCCTAAGCCGGAAGTGGCAGTTTCGATCTCTCTGATGCTGAGTTGATTGTCAGGTCACCTACGATCGACCTCCAGTACAGTCGACCTAGATGTGGATATCCGTCCGACATACCAGGTCTTACCTTATTGCTAAACGAAGACCGGGATGTGATGACGACGATGAGATCAGGGAGGTCTGTCAGTCTCGGTGTTACAACCAGCAGACCTCCATCTCAAGGAAATGGCGACGAGGGATTGGAATTCACCTCGTAGGAGTGGCAGATCGCTCCACGTGCTCGTTGCACGGGGTGATTGCTCCATTTGCGTCACAACGTCGGCAAACTCTTATCTGGGGCCCCACAAAACTGTGTTATGCGCAACAGCCACTCTTCGCTAACCGCTTCATCTGATGACCGCTGTCTTTGGTCTCATATTCAGTCCGCTTGACGTAGTCTCCCCAAGTGATCATGATTAAACTCGGAAGGAAAAGTGAGATCAACGCAACGAAAATCCCTGTCACTGCAATTCCCCATGCAAGTCATATTCGTCACTTAGTTACCTTCGGCACCTTCCCACCAACATCTCCATCCATCATGACAAGTTTCCACGGAGAGGACAACATGCAACCCCGTAGACGACCCTGCATAAATCCGACGGTTTTCTGATCATATCAGTCATGAAACATTGTGGAAGCCAACAGCCGCCTAGGAAGTCTTAGCAGCCCTATTTAGGTACACACAGCTTACTCCCTCATTAGGAAAGGGGCTAGAAAAGGATTCCTGAAGAAACACATATTCAAACATTCTCAATACTGAACTTAACCATATTCTAATTAAATACCCTGGAATTGTTCGTCTTAGGCACACTATTCCAATTTTGGACTCAGATTTCTTCATTTTACTGGGTCTTCTAAATGCATACGTCGATTCTGAGCAGACTTTGTCAGTTGAACCTGAACGTGGAACTAGGCTTCCGTCAAGAACATTAGTAACTCTCGGAATTCTGTCTCCTCCATTGTTCCTAGTCCTTTTAAACCATGGAATGTCCATTCATGTTCTAACCATCTTGTGACACTTTTGCTCATAATTTTTGGTCTCCTTTGCTCACAGAAAACTGCGTCAATCAGAACGCGTAGAATTTCTTTTACATATGTCAAGTGCTTATGGCGTCAAAAATAATTCCTCCGCAAACTAGGCATGTAGGACAACCTAGTGGAGGTTAGTAGGTTGGGGAAAAGTAAAATTGTCGGGCTAACCACTATGTTTACTGGTCAGTCTTTTTTCCTCGTCTACCAAGATTTGGAAGAATCTTAAAAGCATCATCGACCAGCAAACCAGGCTGGTTGATATTGGCTTCGGCATAGGCTCATTAAACGTAAGACTAAAACTGAGTCAAATTTTCCTGCGAGCGATTTCTTATCCTCACAAAGTGCCTACTGCCTATTATTAGCGACTGTGCTTGATTTATTATGAGTGTCGGATGTCTTCTGTCTATTTTCGGTAGGCATGGTTGCGAAGGGTCTTCAAGTGGTCCGTAGTCAGCAGCCGTTGCATGCGATGATATCTCTCCGCTTCTATATAAGCCCTCCTCTGTTGAGCTCGTACTCATTTTAACTCATCCTACTAGCATATGCTTCAGGTAATCTACGATATCTGGTAGTTCACATATTGTCAGAATCATTCTTATCCCTAACATTTTTACTAATTATGATTCTAAATACCCCCGCCCCAGTTGCCTGTTCATAAGACTTTCCGTAGCTTATTGAAGGAGTGTATTTCTTGGGAACTACTCTGCTTTCCGTGTTGTTATCTGTGACCTTCATTCCAGAATAGCATTCAAGTAAAGCTCCCCGGATGGATGAAATTATGACTTACAGCTTATTTCTTCCCTTGGACTCAATTTGTCCTTTCTGACTAGCGTAAATCCACCCTTACCCCGAGTAATTGTAGAATACTCCAAGTTGACATTCTATAACATTAGCTTCCTTCGTTTCACACTGATGCCCTAAGGTTAACCAATAATTGTCTCCATGTATAACATTCTCAATACCTCAGTGGTTGTCATCCTGCCAAGAATAGTGTCGGTCCCCGACCTTTTAGAGAGGGTTTCAATTACGTCACAGCATAGTCTTCAACATGTATTTGTCTGTTAATGGCAGGAAATCCATTCAGCTGGTTTGTAGACTCTGGCTATTCAGTAATCCTGTGTACTTTGTCATTCTACACAGTGTAGTGTCTTAAATCCATTTTTAACGCGATTCGCACAACTGGGTAATATATTATAATCTTAAGTTCGTGGTAAAGCCCTCCATCCGTGGTCTGACGATTTATTACTGCCCGTTTTCACCTCCTTTTCTACTACCATTACCCTGTCACGTTTCTAGTCCTCATCATAGAGAGAGAAGAAGGAGAAAAAGAAGAAGAAGAAGAAGAAGAAGAAGAAGAAGAAGAAGAAGAAGAAGAAGAAGAAGAAGAAGAAGAAGGATATTCCCACTCCGAAGCATGTCTGTCGCATATCCTCTTCTGCTACAGAGGCCTCTAGTTACTTTGTAGTGCATACCGTAGCATAACTACATTGGACAATTTTGCATTATACTAATCGAATCCCTGATTATGCTGTCCATCCAATTTTCCCCGACCTAATTGCTGCGAGTTAAAACCGTCCGACCCGGAGTGACTTCCTTCGTGTCACCTGCTGTACGCCAGCCTATTAAAGACCCAACATGCCACTCTGAGCAAAATTTCCGAGATATAATGAAACCGAAGTACATAGACTGAGACTAGACTTGTCGGTTGAGCATGGCAAGGTGGACCCCCGTATAACAGATGATCTTACCCCAAATTCCAGAGGAGGGGTTAGCGCCACGTTAGAAGAGTTAGGGTTATGAGGGCTAGGAGGGTTAGGGCTAAAGTTAGGACGCGGAATAGGTACCCACTTGGAATCTAGCATTACGTCACAGGTAGTGCGGGCGTTATATTCCCGTGTCCGACCGAACTGTCATCATAGCGGCCATATATTTTATAATGCCAATTTTTGCCCATATTCTATCCTTCAGATTGAGGATATGGTGTTAGGAGAAGGCTTTTGTTGTGATTTTTGATATGCTTACTCTACAGCAAAAGGTACGCATACAGCCTCTGTCCAGTCCCTCCAACCTGCAAAGATATAACCAAGGTCTTCGGCACCGTGAGTCGACACTTACTCTGGGAAATCAGAATTGAGTTTGGATGGTTCGAAATGTTCTTGCTGACGGTCACGCAACTTCTTATTGGAATGATGGTGCGCGTCACGGACAACGAATTAACCCTACAACCATTCGTCATGGTAAATGAGGGAAACAGGGCTGCGTACCCGTTGGAACTATCGTCAGCTAACGGATGCTTATCGTAAAGAGCCAGCAGAAATCGATGCCTACTACTAGACCGATTTCCAAACATCCTTTGGATACACGCTATCCTGAAAATCTCCAAGACCGTTTGCCTCGTCGACGGTTTTACAACGGACACCACAATTGAAATGAATACGCAGGACAGCCTGAACTCATTCACCTCTGTATGCATCTACTTCTCACTGATCGCAAGAGCCGAGAAAACAGCTATCATCTATCAGCCGTAATTAGCTATGGACAGTACGGAACCCACGATTATCTTAAAATACAATCGCTCTTATATACGAGAAGACGGGTTCTAAGGAGCAGTTTACTTGAGGGAGAGAGAGAGAGTCGATAACTGGAACAGAGAAACTACTTGTCTGACGTTCCGAACTATCTAACCCATGCATCCCCGTGTGTTCCGCAACCTTTGCTTGCTGATGTTTCTGGTGATGGGTCGAAGGGGGAGATCGAAACGCCTGACGAATAAACTTATTCTTCTAATAGTCGAATCTACTTGACCATCGCCTCGTCGGATACGATGGTCTACAATAATGAGATCCTTAAATCACAAGTTGAGGAAGCTTATTTAAAAGGAAAAAAATTATGTTGGGACTGTACAGTCGGTTGAGAGGAAGTCCTGAACGGTTGATTTTTGTGCCACTCAAATGACCAGATGCGCTGTTGGCGACTTGTCCTATCCTATCCTGTCCATATGATTCGTTGGTATGTAGTGCATGCAGTTGGCGAGATTTTCATAGGCATCGCGGATGGTTGGGGGGGGGGCACTTTTTTAAGGAAATGAATGATGGCATCGACCACCAGTTCGGCGGTATTGTAAGTGAGATCGAATCGACGGTCGGCCGAACGCTAAGAAGAACAGGGAGAAGGCGATCGGTCCAGTACACCAGATCCCCAACGGTTCCTAGTGCAGTCTTTATTGACGGTGAAAATGCCGGACTATTCCATTTAAGCGAGGCAATCAGCTGCGGGCCGGATCTGACCGCAGCGTGGAGAAATTTAGGAGGGAGTTGGAACTCAAACTGAGCGCCACGATTAGTCACGATGGTGGGAGGAGCACCGAAGATGGCATGCCAATGATTGAGTAGGGCCTCGGCCTCGGCCGCGGTCGCTGTCTCCCATGTTCATTAAGTAAACGAGTTCCGGCCATCGGACGAACAGATTGGCACATTCGAGGAGACAGAAGTGGCCATTAAACAGGGCATATACTGTGAGATGTCCAGGTGAACATGACCAAGTCTAGAGACGGGGAGTGCGGAAGGTACTGAGTTTGATCTTGTTATGATGGTGGACTTTGCTGCGCTGTCAGTCTAGCCAAGCCTCGATGTAAGCCTTGACATCTTTGTACATATCGCGTCAGATGAATCTGTCGGCGACCACTTTGTAGCACGGCTTCCTGGGTGAGGTATGTTGTGGGCCTAATTGAAAACCGGTCAGCTCAGGCATGGGAACAAGAACGGATAACAGAGTCCGGTGGAGATTTCACATCCTCGTCGCCTAGGGCGCTAGTTGCAGGGTAGAAACGGAGGGTCTGAGCAGTGTGCCAGTCATTTCATTGCATTTTCAGTTAGTAGAGCGGATATCGGCGGTGAACTGGGATATGGGATTCAGTTGATGATTCCAGGGGGCTAAGTTTGCGACATAAAGGTCATAGCGTACAACTGAGAGGTTTGTGTTCGTGAACCTGGCGAAACACTCACTCAAATATAGCTCTGGAAGCGCTTCTCAGCAAACTAGACGTCTCGCTTCCCTGGAGATCCTGCTTGAAGTTGGATGTGCAAGTAGAAGCACAATGCCGAAGCCTGTCGTCAAAGATGGAACGTTACCAAAAGGCTTTGAAATAGGGAGATCAAGGGGGTCTCACATCACTGAAAGATGGCCAGAGTTATCTCCTGGAGGAGGAGCGGGCGTGCTTTAATTAAGAAAAAACTACGACGGCCCTTCTCTATAGCGTGGGAAACTAATAAATCCTCTGAAAGCAAGCAGTAAGACGGAGCCACAAGAACATGCCCCGACCTATTGGGTCTTACAGCATTGCTTACACGGGTGTCTGGAGAGGCTAAATACGGAAAACATAGAAAAGCCAAGCGTAGGCAGTCTGAAAACCGGCCTACCCTCGACCTGCGAGGAAAATGACGGATCATCAGGCCAAATGACCCCTCCAGCGACTGAATCGGTTTTTATCAACATTATTTATTACCCCGTAAGTTAGTCAACACTACCTCTATCGCCCTCCATGGGCGGCTGTTAGCAGTCACGACAGGAGAACTAGCAAAAAGCAATAATCTCTAGATCAACCCACTAAACAAGGGTTGTGCGATCTCGTAAGACTAGCTGGCAGTTCATATTTCATCATCTCGTAAGCTCCCAGCCGCTCGAAGTGTCCGTTCTTTAAAAAAGATATATCCTCTAGAGCTCTTCTTGTTCAAAACCCCACACTTTATGACTGAGCATGACAACTATCGTCTTCCGAGGTGCCGCCTACACACAGATTAGGATCTGCCTGTGGACTCATGTCCATCCCTCTGATATCGATCGTATTCATGAGAAAATTAGAAACTTTATTTTATTAATTTCTCCCAGTCATCCGAGGTCTCGTGGTGATTCTCCAGTGACACACTGGCTTGACGAGATGACGCTGCATGAAAGGCTTTCCGACCCCAACTCCATTTTGCACTCTATCAGAGGCGGACAATGGCAAGCATACTTCTATGCAATGCCTATTAAAACTATTTGCAAACGGTCGTCTTTCCCGTAGAATCTTTCACAAAACAACAGCTACTGGATGCTATTTGGATTTCAGCTCCAGTCACAAATTAATGATCAAAATGCGATGCTCTTATAACAAGAACGGCGGGCGAACCTTCCATGGTCTACAGGGCACGTAAGGACCGCAGAAAGTACAAGAACTTTTCAGCAACCTGGACCGAATGAATTTCCCCCGAAATGCTCGATAACTGGTGTGAAAACAATTCCGAACCACAATAAAGCTATTCGGTGGATAACTCAAACCTCCATTCCATGCGTACCCAAAACGTATACTGCTTTACATATAGGTTTAGATAAGATAACCAATAGAGCATCCAGTGGGACTTCAAAGACGCTGATTTCAAAAACATGTAGCTGCAAGGTTTTGCGTCCTTGTGGTCTAGGGGGTATTTAGTCGACCAACGCAACAGTTCTGACTAGGCACTAAATCGGCGAAACTTTCGAACATAAAATATATCCTTAAAAACTACCGGTAACTTCCTAAAAGAATCCGTAGGACCTTTGCTTAACGATGGCCCTGCATGCTCATAACGCAGGACACCCGGTAGACTTTCAAGTCCTGAAGGATGGAGTAAGTGCAGCGAAAGTTTAGCAGCTGAGAAGTTTGTCATTGTCAAAGACGTCATGAAGCGCAACACATAGGACGATGTCCACACCCTATTTAAAATGGTATTTGGAAGTGGAATCATTGACTTCCGTGTTCCTTTCCTCCTCCTCGACAGTATCTACATTTTCGATATAATCCTGCCTTCTAGAGCTTAGATGTAACTTTTTCGTTATTTTTCCCCACAGCCCGATAACAAGTTCCTCCATCTCTATTACTTTCTTCTGAACTGATCAGTTGGGTTCTCTATCAAGCGTCTCAGTTAACGTCCCCGACGCTTCTGACTGACCGGCTTAATGATAGTTTAGTTTTCCGGCCAACTGCTCCTCCTTTACAACTCACTGGATCTTAGTTGAAGTGAAAAAAGAAGGGCCGGGTCCTTATTGCTACAGCCTACTCACAGGTTTCTTTGTAATGGCCGATTGAGGGCTGTAGCGTTGAGGGTACTGCCACTCCACTCTGGAAATTTGTGTTTGATGTTCCTGGCCTGGTCCCGCCATCGGAAGCTCGCACCTGCTATGCGCAGACTGCCCGCGCATGACGGACAGTGTGCGCCAATAGGGTATCACACACACACGCACATGCAGTGTTGGCGCCAGCTGAGGGATTCGGGCCAATGGGATGCTGACTGGTGGAGCCTCCACTGTCGCTATGCTGGCATGTTTGCTGCGAGTTGCAGGATCCTGTCAGCAAGTCAGCCACGCCCGACAAACATGAGCACTTTTTAAAATTTATGGTTGCCTCCAATGAAGGGAGTTCTGCCGAGTTCTCTGATGCCGGGAGTCTCTCTTCGCTCTCCAGCCATCAGTAGCCTTCTCAGCACAATATTTCAAAGTCATGTTGGTAACAAAACTGAATTTTTTTCCGTAGAATTTAGCGTTAATAGTTACCTGCACAACTGGAATGTTGAACGGCAATTGTCCAGCACTTAATACGTAGGAGAATTGGATCATTTAGAAGTGCATCTAGCCAAGTATAGAAAGACTGAAAGTAAATGTTCTCAAAACAAACGAAGTTCAGGGTCCTAATGAAACAGTGGAACCTCTGTAACAAGGAAGGCATGAAATGAGCATTTGGAACTGTAAACAGTTGTGCATGATTCATAGGTTTAAATCGTGAACATAACGGCTGATCTGAGGTTTCGTTGATCCACGCGTTCTTTGCCATAGTTCTTACTGTCCTCCGTATTGTCTTGGTTTGCTAAGAAAAGTTATATTTACGTACCTAAGCATACAAGAGGATCCGCTCCACTCTCCCTTCGTTACCCAACACACCAGTGATAAGGTAATAAGCCTGGGCATGACGGGCGTGATGTGAAAGGCTCAGTTTAGCTGTACCGTACGCAAATAGGGCAATGGGTAAGGTCTCACGCAGACTTATTGCAATTTGACCAACGCATGCATGAATCAATGTTGATCCACTTGGGGCTCAGCACGACAAGTACCGTTCTGGGAGAAAGGGGGATAGCAGATGTCGACATTAAGAGGACTGCATAGGAACAGACGGGCACACATGGGAATGTTTGTTGACAAAATGGGAGGAATATTGTTTTTAATTAAAGTACTTTGCGTGCTGACAGTAGTCCTATTTGGTAGGGTATTGTGTAAACGACTTAGAGCATGCTTTATGCATTTTTCGGGAATAAAAGGTTAATACGCACCTTGCAAACAAAAATAACTTGAACCGTTAATGTACCTCTTCGAGTGCATTGGGATTACAACTGCAGTTTAGATGAGATCATTTTGGTTTAACCAAAAATCATCTTTTGACTTCGATGGAGCGAGTGATACACAGCTGCAGTTAAATGTGTTCTGCGATTTAACAATGTCATGTGGCGAGCCCCGGTTCTCCTCCCCCCCCCCAATCACATGGGGCATTTCTGTCAACACTTTTATCGGTGTTATGGTTGAGCATCTTGATTTACCTTCACCACCTGGTAAACATCATTACTATTCACTCACTGTCAGAAAAATAAATGCCGCTATTATGCACCAGCTGCCAAATCACTTTAGTAGGCCTGACGAAGACCTTTGACACAGTGAACCGTGATGTACTCTAAAGAACAAGGTTGAAATCTGGATGTTCGGAACAACTGGCCGAAACCGTACGAAAAGTGCCCGACGGGGTGACGATTCGTGTCACGGGCAGCGGTACAATCTCAGAAGCATTCATGGTGACCACTGGGATGAAGCAGAGCTGCGTACTCGCTCACACCCTATTCACTTTCATGTCCTTCGTCACACCGGTGGAGGCCTACCATGAGGAGCGGTCGGAGATCGACATCAACTATCGAACCGACGGAAAACTGCTCAACAACCCTCGCCTGAAAGCCTTTTCGGGGGTATCCATGGCCAGCCTTCACGACCTGTTGTTTGCGGATGGTTGAGCGCTAAACACCACAATGTAACAAAGCATGCAGTGGAGTGTGGATCTCTTCGCCCCGCCTACCCCAACGCCAGCTCGACCATCAGTGCGGAGGAGACGGTAGTCCTGCATCTGCCGACGTCATATACTGACTACACCGGACCCCGTATCAGGGTCAGTGAGCTCATCCCACAGGAATGGAGAATTTCACGTACCTTGGGGGTGTAGTTTCAAGAAAAATCAAGATCGAATATGAATTTGGAAGTCGGATCTCTAGAGGCAGTTAGGTCTTCGACCGGTTGATGAACTTCGTCTAGAACCGTCATGGTATTCTACTGAACATAAAACTGAAGATGTACAGGGCTGTTGTCCTGACAATGTCCTTGTACCAGGCGCATACGTGGACTGTTGTTGAAGCTCAAGCAGAAAGATTTAGCACTTTTCACTTCCAAAGAATACTGAAAATGAAATAGCAGGAAAGGATCGCAGACAGTGTCCTCGGTGTCAGCACCGGTCTGTGGAAGATACTACTTCGATGGAGCGACTGCCTCATAAGGATGAACAATGAGCGCCTGTCCAAGCGGCTATTCCACGACGGCAACGTAGCTGCGGGTGGCCGCAGACGAGGCGAACAAAAGCGTCGCTGCAGGGACACCCTGAAGACTTCTCTCAAGCACCTGCAACTCAACCCTGAGACCTGCGAGAGCCTCATTCAATATCGGCAAGCACGACGTATTGCCGCAAAGGTCGCAGCAGCCACCTTCGAGGGAAACCGAATAGCCACTGCCAAGACAATGAACGAGGCTCACAAAACTCGAGTGCTGGGGATTATTCGTACAAACACCCACACGTTGTCATCATTTAAACTTCGTCAACAAGTATTCCGGACAAAGATCGGCCTCCGGACCCACCACCACCACCACCACCGCCACCCCTAGCTCAGCAGCCACTGTCCCATCCTGTTCTTACCGCCACTGCGCATTTGCATCGGGTATCGGCATGGTCGGTCACTTGTAGATCCACCTCACTGAGATCGGCGAACCAGCGTCTCAAACCCCGTCATACACTTGTCGCCCCAGACTCAATTGTCCCCATTGCCTCACAATATTCAGCTATGTGCGCCTCCTTGGTAAAAACCTGAGTCAAGGCCCCATTGTCGCACTTAACTCCATCTGTACACACGTCCATAGGTCACGCCACAACACGCGCATACACCTTATCCACGAAACACCATGCATCCCTCTGCAGCGAATATGCTATCTACATTGTCATCGCCTGTATGGCGTGCGAAACGTCGCATATCAGAACGTGCGCACTCCACTTACACGGGAAACATGTCCTTTGGCATATCCTAATACGGTAAATGGGGACTATATCGTGTGCGGTAAGGGTGGACCGGCTGTTTAACTTTTTCGGCCACTGTGCCTTAGCCCAATACCAATTGACTGAGAGGCCTACACATTCGGCTAGTGCAGGGAAGACAGAGTGCGCGAACTCCGGGAAAGCCATTCCCACGACATTTCAGCGCCCTCCTCTCTTTTATAAATCTGATAAGCTTGAATCTATCACTACGCGTCATGGCTTGGAAGGTTGTCAGTTGGTGGGGTAACCCTATCCTCATGGTGAGTATTTTGGAGTAACTTGAGGACCGAGAGTCAGGTTGCAATGTGGCTTTTACGGCGTTCCCACGCACATGAGCTCGGAGCCGCCTCGTGAAAGCCTGGCACACTGCGCAGGGACCAGACCCTGCGTGGCACGGGTGGGCAGTCTGTTTGGCTGTCAACCACTGCGCCCGCGCCCACCTCCGGCCGTCTTAACATTATCTTACTACCGAGGTAAGGTGAATGAAGAAAGGGGGAAGTGCTGTGAATGCCGTGAAGCTCCACCACCCTATAAACTACTCCACGCACGCGTCACCGGTGAAGCGTGCACTCCGCGGGACATGCGGTGGACGTCGTCGTTTTCGACGATCGGACTGTTACTGACCGGTGTAATTTTTCCGATCCCTAGGCAGGATCAACTCCTTTCAACTCTTTATCTCGAGAACTGGCACTAACTTACCTCATTCTGTTCAAATCCCAAAGTATCTGATAATGTCCAAAAATTATTTATCAAAATCAAGGCTGTACTTTCCAATGTTGCACCGCTATACCACTATCGATCGGTCGTGAGACTACCTAATTTATTGCACACCGTTGGTGTGACACAACCTCTGGCACTCTTCTCCAAGAATGCTAGTGCAGCGGAAACTTGATATTACGCCTTTTTTCCCTAAATGACGCTCCACCTACTCCACCTTCTCCACCTCAGCGGAATGTCAAAACTGCCGTGAATGGACAATCCTCACGGATCAGATTCCCTCACCGCCTCTCACTCAGGTTTAGACCAATACTCTTCCTCCCTTCTCTTTTCCTAGGAAGTACGACAATTAAATTTTGTCTCCTGGTTCCCCAGTGAAGTCGGTAGTGTGTACAGTAAGGAGGTAGGAATTGTCGATGCTTCGTTCCGACTCAAAATATCTTGACTTGAAGAAGTGGCCTAGGGTTAGAAGAAGGATCTTGAACTCCGGTATCATCTAAAAGCGTCCCCCTTCGCTCAGAAAAAAACGTTCTCTTTATTAATCTCTGGGGACGATAAACCATGACGTAGCAACTTCTTGCCCTCTATTAGAAAAAAAAGGCAATGCGCTACCAGCGTCTCCTCATCAATCTGGGAACCAAGCCTCGACAAAACTCATTACAAAACGGTTTATCTGGGTTAGTATTCATCAATAAGCACCTAAGTAGAAAAAGTCGTAGATACTGTTCCATAGTTAGGGGCATATTAAACACAGGTAAACCTCCCTAGGCACAATAACTACTGCGGACCCGCGGTTGAATCACGCTCCTCTGGACATCGTTGATTCCCCACCGTTTTCCCAGAGCTATTCATACCTTCCGATAGTTCCTCTCGTTGGCTCATCACTGCCTCAGTCTCTAACATTATCTCGTAAAATGTTATGCATGCTCTCCTCTGTCCTGGGTAGTTTCCTTTGGACTATCAGCTATCGTCGCCACCGATCCTAGTCCGCATTTCGACTCCATAATCGGATCACTCGATGGCTGGTACGGGTAGATGGACTGTCTGACTTTTGCAGTCATCGCGCTCGATTCAATCACGAGGTGGTTGTCAGGCCCGGATAGTCGATTGGTGCATGGGGAGGGAAGAGAGGGAGCGAGAGAGAGCGAGAGAGAGAGAGAGAGAGAGAGAGAGAGAGAGAGAGAGAGCGGTTTCGACACCGGAGAATTCACCTCCACGGAACTTCGGCGCATTCTTCAGTATAGTAAGTCCGTCGCGTTAAAAATTTGATTAGGAAGGTCACCAGCTGGCGGGTAACTCGGCCTTCGTGGTCAGTGGTGTATGAGTATGCTTTTGCAGTCATTGGGTCGGCGCCAACCACGGGTCCTCTTGATATTTTTCTGCTATCGAAGGTGGATGATGGAAGAGGGACTGCGGTAGATGCTGCGCAGGTCTGCCTCACCATAAACTAGTTCGCACACAAATAACCATTCAATGACCGCCACTTCCTGGGACACACGGTGGAAATCATCGTTCGCGATGGTCCAAATGTTACCAGTCACATGCCAACAGACTGACCACTCGCTTTCGTAGGCTGCCAAAAACGCGTAAATGGCCACCTGCGTTCTTGTGCTGAACGACGCTGTATGATATGCCCTGATACGACGATCCACACCCCTCACAAGGGCACACTGACGAACAATTTACACTTTTATGGGATACAAATGGGGACATCGCCTCTATCGACCGGCCCAAATTCGTGTTTGTTGAGTCCGACAAATTCTCCTCTCTTTATTAAAACTGGCATACTGACGTCCATAGACCAAAGCTACAAAATACCCCGCTTGCGGTGACCGCCCCAGCATCACAGCATCTCGCAGGGTTCCCTCCTCCACACGCCTGCGGCTCTACGTGACCAGTTAGGTTACCGAATCCTACTTCTTTAGTTGAAATTTCAAGAGAGATATGCGCACCTCAAATCAGCCGCGCCGCGGCACACATGCCGTCCCACCCAGGTTCCTCGCTGGGGAAGACATTTACGTGTGACCACGCTACCTTGCCCTCGCGTTTTATCAGCGACTGAGCGCGTATGCTGTCCGCTGATGGGTCGAAAGCAACCGATCGATAACCTTCACAACGCCTTTGAGAGCCGCGCCGCAAAGGTCTCACAAATGTGCGAGATTTCTGCTGCGTTTCTGTCGGACTTATCTCTATGACTCGCGATTTAGTACCCAGGTTTTTAGAGAGTGAAGATTCGCGCCCCCCTACAAAACTAACTCAGAGTACTAGTGGGGGGAGAAGGTTTCCTTTTTTGCTGGACTTAAAGTATACGATTACAGCCCAAAACATTAAACTTTTGAGAAAATACACAGTCCTCGGAGAACAAATTCTACCGGATATTTTCGGAAGCCTTAGTTATGCACGACTGGATCCCACAACACACCTCAGGGTAACTCATGCAGGACCAGTCCAGGTTCCCGTCTACCCACCGAAAAGTGTCTGGTTCCATTACAACCTCACCCCGACCCTCTTTGCTATTAAAATGAACACTTTCCAGGGGAGGCTCGAAACATATAGCAATCAAATCTTCAACTGACAAGCCACACAGATGTCGAACAGGAAGCCAATTTGATCTAGAAGTATGCGAGGAAGATCTTTACACTCAAATTTAGTACAGGAGTACGGCGCTTACAGCGCCACCCATTATGGAAGACAAGCCCTTCAAATGAATCTGCTCAAACCATGCATATGCACCTTCCGGGATCCTACTTTATGAGTGCCCCTGGTTTAAATGAGGGATAAAACTTGCCTACCTCCCTGTGGTGTGGGGCTGTCACTAACAAAAGACAGGGTCGACCAGTAAGCCTCTAATTACTCAGCCGTGGGCCCCTACAGCTCAGGTGACAGACACTGGAAAGTGAAGCTGAAACGGGGGTGGGAGGAGACTCAGTCATGTGAGAGACTCTCCCTCCTGAGGACGAAAGGAAACAGCTGCTCAGACGCCTCCCTCGACAGTTCCCGACACTACAGTCTCCTTCGGTCAATGAGGGCAAAACCCATAAATCGACTGACCTGCACAACATGCTGTAGGTGGGTAATATTTGGTCCAGAGTCCGTCTTACTGAGTTCCGTAGCAAAAGACAATAGTTGCATTACCTTCAAAATGACAGCAAACCACCAGCAGAAGTACTATCTGAAGTCCCCGGCAGGTGTTTAGCCGATGTTGTGCTACTGTATGACGCAGCTGCGAAGGGCTCGCCTTGTCAGTAAGTTCACTGGCGTTCTCCACT
>CACRXP010000099.1:692572-714195 GCA_902702965.1 Spirometra erinaceieuropaei
ACGGTTGTTGGAGCAACTGCTTGAGCCAGCACAACCAACCCAAACCAGGGCTGTCTTTCAACCACATTCTGCAATCGCGAGCCAGGTTTCTTTATTGTTCTGGCCGACAGTTGATGTTTTTTTCGACGAGGAACACTCGGGTAGTGTGCCCACTTTTAGCCATTTACAGCAGCACATTCACAATCCGTATCCTCTTTGCTTGCGTGCTCATCGGCCTTACGGTTATGTCAAGTTCACTTACAATGCTTATTTTTGTTGTCCACCGAACATCCAAAAATTTATGTTAACAGTGCTCTCTGGTGAAGTCTGTAAGATGCTATTTTCATAAACTTGTCCGGTTGTGAAACTTGTCCCTTTAATTATAGATTTTTAAGTAACAGTTCATAGGCACGACTTAACTATGAGAAACCTACTCACCCACTCTTACTCGAGCATGTAGTTTTTGCGGAAGACAAGCTCGCATGAAGCGCACCTGGAAGTTGTCTGAACGCAGTTCATCTTTCTTCTAGTCTCACGTGTCAAACTTACTACAGTTTGTCACCTAGCCCATCATGCACCCGGCATCCCTTCAGTTACAATCTTGGTTTACTGTTGCTTTAGACTTTGAGTTTTCTTGTTTTTTAAAACATGGTTGTTCTTTACCTTAGGCTGTTACCGTCTAAACTGTTTGTCGTACTGGGGGATTTCTTAAAACTCTGACATACCGTTTAAGGCTATTTTTCGGCGAAATTCACTGCCACGCTGTTCAACCGGACACGTAAGTTTCAGTCGGTCTCGGCTCGATTTCTCGTGAACTCTCGAAAGCCCCTGTGTTAGTTTGGCTCGATTCACTTGGATTTTGTACCTACTATTTCGCAATTGGTCCCAAGTGTCAGTTCTTAGGTCCTAATTACCAAAACTGCATCTGATTTGTCTAGTAGGCGCCGCCTTAGTGGTGGTGTTTTTAAACCTACCTGAAGGGCAGCACTGTCTAAACCCTAACCACCGCTAGCACTGTTGAATTACGATTTTTACATCAGATGCCCGATAAGCAGTATGAATATTTTTCCTCTGAAGTCGATTTTCGCTAATACGGACCGTTAACGAAGTCGTCTGAGGTCGTAGCGGGTGGACTTATGAACATCCCTCTCTGACTGGTCGTTATTATCACCATCTTACTTGGGCACAAGTCTCCGTTGCCTGCTGCCACTACCTCAGTTCTCACAACTGTCCACTACTGGCCGGACCTATGTTCATGCGTTTCTACATGGCGAAAGGAAAGTTCGGCATGCAAAATAAGCTCACTACCTGATTTTACATGGAAGGCTTTACGTATTTTGCGTACCGGTCCACAACCTAGGTCGGAGCACGGGACCCTCTCAACTACTGTAACCACTCCCACGTAGACGTCCTGACCCAGTCTTTCCACTGGAACATGGTTGGAAGAACGGGGGTCGATACTGCACGGATTTTCCTTGATATAGTCCAGTACGTGCACAGGTCTCCACTACGCAGACGGTTAAGTGACCTGAATAATCATCGCGAATTACGAAGTACGAATATGTCGTAGATTCTGCGTTCTCGACGCTGGAACAACTGCTTACGAGGCCTTCTGTGGGAGGCTGGATATATTTCTGTGCCACCTCCCCGTGAAGAGCTATGGCACTATTAGCAACTGGTGTAAACCGCAAGTCGTTGCACAGATGCGCCGCCACCCCAGGCAGCCTGTGCTTATTTTTCGTTAGAAGCTCACAGTCTTTACGGTCCCGCCATTGGACAGCGGCCCATTAATTCTTCGACGCCTGACCCCGTTCCCGCCTACCCTAGATATGCGCTAAGTAACTTAGAGGCTGTTGGTTTAGTTTTTGGGCGTGGATGCGCGCGCCAGTGATCAGAATCGCGCTCTACTGTCTCGTGTTCGAACATGTGGCTCACCGACACGCCAACAGCGGTCAGCCACCCACCACCCGCACCTCGTCCTGGCGCTTCGGCTGACGCGGGCCGGCCGGGCTTTGGCGCCCGGCCGATATGTGGGTTGCCATGGCGACCGGTACGTTTATTCCCGATTGGTGTGGGCAGCTCCAAAGTCTGGTGCGGCTGTCGAGCCAACTGACCCAACAGTAAACAAGGAAGGATGATAAAATCTTGTTCATGACTTGATCAGCCTGACTGATCTGTTGATTTGCCCGTCACTGCGCTTTTTCAGTGGATTCGCATGCTGGCTGGGCCATACACGTTCTAGATCGCCAATCCAGCTTTGGCTCTGCAGTTGCTACGTGCCCACATGGTCGATTAGTTTCCGATGTTTGTGCTCTTAGCTGTCACCCTCCTAGTTTACGTCCACAGGATTGGTTAGTGAAAAAACTGCCCAAAAATCGCGCCAGCGAATGAGACACAACGCTTAAATGTCTGCGACGATCTGATCCCTCGATCACTGAACCAATGGGAATTGGAACCTAGCCGTAGCCTACTTCTTGTGGACCATCGTACGCACCAACCCTTCCAGTAGGAATGTTATCAGGGATAGGTTTGTAGGCTTATTACCGTAGAGTTTCTGCTTTGAACTAACCTTAATCCCCGAATAAACAGTAATGGACTTTGTCAGTGCAGCCAAACAGGGTGGCTTCGGCAATGTGTACAGACAAATAAACCAGGAATGAGTAATAAAACAAGGTGATTCCCTTCTCTTTAAGCCTTATTTTGACAAATCTGTACAATTAAGCTGGTTTTAGACGAAAGTCATCAACAGGAAGGACTAGGCCCTCGCTGAAATTCTGATCGGTCCTCCCTCGTTGTACCGGCACATGTCAGGCTCTCCTTGGCCTTTTTCGTGTGCTTGCAATGTGTCCGTGAAACGTATAGCCAGGTCGTGTATTTTTCTGGTTTGGTCGGTAGCGCATGTTAGGCATCGATTTTCAGAAGCTTACAACCAAGGTGCAGCCTTGTGGGTCATTTTCTGCTTACTGTCAGTACTCTACACACACGAAGACTCCAAGCAAGTGCGTTCAACCGTGAGTTGCCAGCTGACGACCGTCACGTCAAAAGTCTGCACCTTTCGAGTCACGCTTTCGACTAGTTAGCTGCTTGACGTGTGGCATGTATTTACAGGTCTTTCTACGTTCAGTAATCTAATCTATCCTAATATAGCTGGTCTAGTCTGGCTAGCCGGGGGGATATGGCGCATAATGTCTCTCCGCCCATGCGATACATCGGCAGTAGCTGCAGTGAGCTCAACACGCTCTCCTCTCCCGGTTTTTATCCGAACTCCGGTCGCCCTCAGGCGAGCAACGTTGAACCTCTGGGGTGGACGACGACAGGGTCCAAAACCACGTCACTCGTCTTTCTTGAATTACCTGGGATATCCTGACGGTGCTTTCACAGAGAGTGTGGACTACATCAATCGGAACGAAGTTGATCTACTGCACTTGAAGTGATGCTTTTAGTCAACAATAATCGCAAATCTCCGGCTTCTTTTCACGACCGTAGCAGGGGACTGACGTCACAGACGCCCATTATCCCTATATCCTGCTGATGATCGGGTTATTGCGACTTTTCCGTGGACACTTAAAGCTCTCAAAGACCTTGTGACCAGTATGGACTCAGACGAAGATTTTGTACTTTCCCTGTTTTCGCAACTACAGGTGTTCGCACCTTCCTATTTCTTCGAATCAACAGCCGATAACTTCGAGGGGCGCGTTCCGTTGATAACTACTGCTTGAGACAACTCGGACGTTCTCAGTGTCACTGTATAGACCTGCGCCCTCTCCCGCCTCCGGTCTTCTTGGCTATGTCATGACACCGGACCCGGCCGGGGAGAATAGAGTGCGGTATATGCTGTGTAAGTCTACTACCAGTTTAAACTAATTCACGCGCAAGTCACCGTGCCTGATTTCACCTTGCTGTGGAGCACGCGTTGGGCATCGTCGGCAATGACGGTCGAACTGTCAGATAAACTGAGTCTTCACGCGACCCCTCTGCTACCCGTGAGATCCTAGCGGTATACCCCCTTGTGTGCGGAATCCTGCTGTGCGTTTATGGGGGCAGGTAGTGTGTGTGGCGCGCGTAGGGGAGCTGTTCCCAGCCCTTGTCAGCCACCTCTTCCAATCTCAGCTGGTTGACCGGCTCGGAGAGTCGACTGGTGTACCGGTTACGGTAGAGCGAATGAGATCAGCGCCCAGTACACACCTCCCCACGACAAAAAATCGGACGCGCTTTAGACTATCATGGTGCGTTAAAAGCCGGTGGCTTAGAAGGATGCCAATTAACGCTTCAACTAAGACCACGCAGCCAGCTCTGACGTGTGTTCGTGTGTTGAGTGGCTTGGTAGACTGAGAATTAGACTGCGATAGCTCCTTCTCTATTGCCCTCTCTCACATATGGGAGATCCGAGCCGCTCCCCTTTATGTGTATAATCCTGGTGTGTGTGTGTGTGTGTGTGTGTGTGTGTGTGTGCGTGCGTGCGTGCGTGTGTGTGTGATTGCGGGGGCTAGGTTGTGCGTGTGGTGCGCGCAGACGGGTCCTCTAGCTCTGTCAGCCACTGCGCCCACCTCCGGCATCAGACATCTGACCTGCTCTGACAGTGGACTGGCGCCTGGCAGTGGGAAGAGAGAGTCAAGTCAACGGTCGCAGAACAGATTCTTCACCATAAACAACCTGACGCGCTTGAATCGATCACGGTGCGTCAAAAGCCGTGGCTTGGAAGACTGCCAACGGCCGTGATAGCCTGGACCCCTCAGTCTGCCCAGTTGTGTGTGTTTGTGTGGAGTGGCCGACTGGCGGACTGAGGGTCAGGCTACAATGGCTCTTTCTTAAATGCCCCCTCTATGGCACTTCCACCTGGTTGGATCAGAGTCGTCCCAAACGGTTAAGATCTCATCAACTTATGAGCAACCGGCGCCGTACCTACAGTTAATCATGAATGCCGACAACGAGAATTTCGTACTTTGACGATCCTCGTCCATCTCAAGCGATCAATGCAAGGCCGAAGACCTGTATCGGACTAACTTTATCCGCATCTCCTTCACTAGGCTGCGAAGGCGTTTACGGCGCAGGAGATAGTTGCAATGGACGGCTGGACCTAATGTCTGTGAAGCGGGTGCTGAACCCCACTTCGAATTAGTTTTTTTCGAGTACGTTTCTCAAGTACAAAGGGCACCCTAATGTCAAAAATCTGTCATCTAATACATGCGTTTCATAGCCGTCTGCTGGACAGGATCTTGTCCCCTCATATTTAAATGTTCTGTGAAATCCACCTCTCGTGTGTTCTGTCAACGTACCGGCTTTAGTTGCGTCCATTTCAGACCACAGGATAGTATTTTGTGGTTTTTTTTATCTCAAGCCGCTGTCAGAGGAGGTTGTCAGTAGGCACAGGCAAGTACCTGCTCCGCGGGACATCCGGATAATACGCCTCAGTCGAATACGATGCTGGTTGATAAGCTATGCATTCGTACAAGCGGGAAGAGTTGCCTTATTACGTAATGTCTATTTTTCAGCCTCGACTTTCTCCCCCAGTACCTGTACTGTCTTTAAATACTCACATAGTGGGAATTAGGTACAGTATACTTGGGGTTCCTCTTTTTAGTGGCAGAGCTAATTACGTTCCCACAGCACGGTCCCGTGTTTTTCGTTTTTTTTTTCCGAGAGACCAAAGATTTCCTTGAGTGAAGTCTTGGAGCCAAAGGAGTCGTCTTTTTCCTAATTTAAACTCCCAACTTGAATGTTGAGTTTCATCTAGCCTCTGTTTGCAGTTTTGATGTGGCAGGCACTCCAGGCCGTCCCTAGTGTTAACAGCGCCATTGTTTCGATGTGTCGGACGGTTTGCTGTTAAACCCCCTGCCTCCTCCCCTCCCCCCTTACTGCTTATGCAATCTGGACGATTAGGTCCAGGCCTCGGGTCCGGGGGTCGAAAGTTTTAACCGTCTCCATTTAAGTTAATACAATCCGCCCTTTAGGTTGTTGTGTTAGTGCCTCCGTTTTCTTACCGGGAAATTCGACTTCCCATTGGGTACTTCCATCTCGCATGCATTTCGTATGCGTTCGGCGACTTGTCCTTGGACAGCCCCAATTCTTTCCACTTGTCCTCTGACCAAAATTTAGAGCACTCCAGAACGTGATTCAGCCTCCCTACGGGCGAGCCCTTTCGCTTTTACAAACGTCTGTTCCGACTTTCTCTGTCAACTGCAGCCCCTTCGGTTAGCCTGTAAAGATGGGGGTTCCTCTGCTTTCCGTGGTCTGGCGCTTCAAATCGAAAAGGTGCAGTACTACCGACAAGCGGTGTTTAGGCCTGAAAATAATAGGACATTTTGAACCGCCACTAGCCTACATTCATTAGACATACCTTCTTTGCAAGAATTGTTTTTAATTTGTTAAATGGCCACTTTTTCTGATAAAAAACCGTAAAGAACGGACAAAATTGGCCGGAGATGCGTGAATCACGAGGTAAACTCAAATGCTGAACTCCAGTTTTCCGAGACTGTCAGATTTTATGAATTTACCTAGTTGGTCACACAATGTACACACAGTCGACCTAGTGGTCATTCGACTTCGAATTAGTAAAAGTGAATAAAGAGGCGCTGGCCTTTTAGGCCTCCTAAACCGTTGTATCCATGTTTCCCCATTGATTGATTGTCCTAATTCTGAATTTTTCAGGCTTCATCAGAACCCTAGTGCTCGGTCTTGTTAGTTGGGTGTTAAGCCTACGTTGTCAGTCGCCCGATTTACCAGACAGAGGGTAGATTGCGGCGTGGGTCCTGTGCGCACCGGGTGTGACTTATTCAGGCTTCGGAATCGTCTTATCTTTCCTACCGCGCACGCCAACACGCCCACCACCGTTGGCCGGACGTCTGTTCTGGAGACCCCGCGTCCTTGTCTTCCCACCCGATGCCGGCTGCGTGAACCTCAAATGAAAAACTGTAGTCTGGAGGGGCATATGCACACCATAGGCTACTATGCCCGGCAAGAGTACTTATTGACGGTCGGTTGTAGTGGCTTGCGAATGAATTGGCTTGTGGTGAGAAAAACGCGAACAGCTTTGACCGACCTATCTCTCTTTCCATTCCGATCATATTTAGATGGCGAGACTCAGTCAATAAGTTTAGGACGAACTTGGGCGTAGTGGTTGGCCAGACATCGTGCGCCGGCCTTGGCGTAGCATAGTGCGCTGGTGTTTACATTCCACGAGGAAATCAGAATACACCCGGACAGCTTTGGTCCGATATCTAAGCATAATCCACTTTGGGAAACAAGTGAAAGAAGGTACATGAACGCACGCCTACATATGTATATTGGCCTGCACACACGATGAAGAACGGATCCACGCGCACCTCTCTCGAACGCTCAGTTATCTGTTTGTTATTGTAGTCTCAGCTTATCGATTTTTCCCCCGAAGCCATGCACCTATAGATCGCCTTCGAGCAGGATAGCTTGGATGCGGTGCGCATGACAAGTAGTTTGGTCAAGTCCGCCACTGCACATGCCGTACTGCGGTCGAGTGTCCGCTCCGCTTAAACGAAGGACATCCTCCTCGTCCGGTCAGTGCCAAATGGAAGAGATCAAAGACTACACTGCAGCCGCAAATTTGGCATGGAGAGAGCTGACTTTTCGATCAGCTTCTATGCTCCCTTCGACGTTTTGACTTCATCTATTCCAAGTAAAGCAGAAGTTTTTGAGCGGTTTTTGGAGAGAAGGGACAGCCTACGTGACATAACTTCATGTTTACCTTGTTACCTTCAACTCTGCGAGAATACCCGGCAGCAGATCTTCTTAACTAGACATTCCTTTTGGATAAAATCCTAGAGCAGGGGAGAAAATCATGCTTTATTCCATAAATACAGTACATGTGCTATCCATTAAATGTTGACTGAGATACTTAAATGCGTTTTCAATTCGCAAAGACTCCTTGAGTAACATTATAATACTGATTATAGCGCAGCACAGTACCCAGATATTTCAGTCACGTCAGTATGTGGGCTTTTGAACGAGCTTCTTTCCGGCCGCCTGCATAAACTACACTCTGCCAAGATCGACCGCTTAGGTAGTATAGATTTTTCACGTCGATTTCCGACGCCAGTGTAAATTCAAATATGTTTCATAGGAGGCATGCACAAAAACATTTTTGTGCTGATATGGTAGGAAATTACGTCTTGAAAAAAGAGTATCTTCTGGTCCCTTTATGAGTTTTTTAAGATCGTGAAATGTCCAATCAAACAGCATTGCATCAGCACGTTTATTAATGCTGCTTGTAAAGTGGGCAACATGGTCCACACCCACCAGACAGCCATAAGACATAACTAGGGTAGTTCAAAGGTAGAGCACGGGATGCGAATAAATAGAAATCAGCGACTTGCGCGCCTTGAGTCAGAAAACGTTTTCGGGTGGTATTCCCCACTTCCCGTAGGCTGCCTTAATGGAAACCTTCTAGTTGTAATGGTATTGTGTAGACGAGACAACGTCATGACTGTTTTGATTTTACAGAGACCTAGGCTTCAGTCATCCATCACCAGACCGTAGGGTAGCAGTCAGTGAGGCCTGGCACACCGACTGCCCCATAACATCTCTTAAGGCTTGGCGGTATCAGTGTGACACGGCGACTGTGAACCGCTAGTAAGTCAGTTTGCTTGCCAATGCTGTCCAAGGTTAGGCTCTTGAGCCAAGGCGCTAGTGGAAACAACCTCGAACAAGCAACCCAATCGGCCGCCTGCGATATGCTTGCGTTAAAAATGTCCGATCGCAGTATTACTGTCTGTCCAAGGGCGTCCGCGGAAACGAGCGCGCTCCCCAGCCGTGGTCCAGTGATGCAAGCAGATAGCACAAAAGCCAGACTATCTAATCAGGCACAGACACTTAGTGTCGTGTGCTGGAATGTGTGAACATGCCCGGACCCTGGTACACAAAGTCTGACAACGTAGATGTTTGCTGTCTGTCCGCGCCAGATTCAGGCTCTCAAGAAATCAAGATTCCGAGGGTCGACTCCTATCTCATCGTCTGTCACAGCTGCCCATGCGACTTCTCCGGAAGACAAGGCGTGGCGATTGCCATCTTGCAACAGACGAGTTATGTGTTGGTTGCACGGGGATCAGACGGTGACCGGCGAATTTGCATATGATTGGTGAAAAACAATCCTAAAATCTCCGTAGTTTGCGCCCGCTACCCAACATCAACTGCCGGCCAGAACGACAAATAAACCTGGCTCGCGAGTACAGAATGTGGTTTAAAGACTGCCCCGCCGTGATCTGTTGATAGTTGCCGTGGTTTGGGCTGGTCGTTCTGGCTCAAGCAGTTGCTTCAACAACCATCTTAATATTCGCTTTAATTTTTTCCGTCGATGCGACAGCAGTGCGGAGCTGTCTGTCACTAACACATGTTTGCAGTATCGTCACGAACATCTGCTGGCCCAGCATTCAAACGATGGGCTGGTAGTTCTGCCTAAAGCAGTTGCTTCAACAACCATCTTAATATTCGCTTTAATTTTGTCCGTCGATACGACAGCAGTGCGGAGCTGTCTGTCACTAACACATGCGTGCAGTATCGTCACGAACATCTGCTGGCCCAGCATTCAAACGATGGCTGTACAGCCTGACAGGCTAACTATCCAAGGTTTCGTAGCTGGGCTCACGGTATAAAATCGGTGCGTAATGTCAAAATTGGCAATGTCCACGAATCAGATCATGTCCTCTTCTGCACACGCCCGAAAGTTCATCTCTCATCCGAACCCAGTGTCACTTGCGAGACGCCTTGCTGTAGCAAGAGTCCGACAAACCGGCGCAGCCGAGGCTCCGGTCCTGTTCTAAGTCACGTCCAGGAGAAGGCAGTAACACATGTTTACAAGGGAACCCCTGCGTTCCTGAGGCAGCAAAGAAAAGTAAACGTCGATGGCACTCGAAAATTCTGCCAAATTATTCGTCAGGCTAGTGATGGGCCCTATACGCCGAGTGACTCTGTTCGCCATGTGAATGGCGGCTTTGTGGTTGACAAATCGATCAGGGTCGAGCATCGGCACGAGCATCTTGAACGCTTTCTCGGCTTCGAAGACCAATCCATCATCCTCTTTTCTTCTGCAACGGACTTTCACTTCCTTTCAACCGATGCGATGTCGTGTAGCCTTCATCTGTGGGAGGAAATCATCAACGAAATACTGAGGCTGCGCAAAGACAGGACTCCCACCAAGATCTCACTGTTATCTCAACATTTTGGCCTCCTGATTCCATAATTGTATGAAGTAATCGCGAGAAGATGATCTCGCTCCTGATGGCTGAGTCTCTACCATGCCGGTGTATGTCTTCACGAAGGGAGATAGGACAAATTGAAAGAACTACTGAGACGTAAGTCTTGTGGCAATAGTTGTTGAAGTTTTTGCCCCATGGGTTCGGTGTTGCTATCCTCGACCCAGTGCCCATTCCTGCCTGGAGGGGTCGGAAACTGAAAATATGCTGAAGATATTCCATCAAAAAGTAGAGGTAGCTGTACATCGCTTGAGAGGGTATGTCGAGCTCGCCAGGTTCGATGCCACAGATCTTCACGCGTGCAGAGGTAGAATTCATCACATCAGCAAGATCGGTTAGATCAGGCATGACCACAATCCTATCGAGTACATGTAAGTAAGTAAGTAGCAATTGGTGGTATTCTGTACGTGCAAGTAACACCGAAAAAGTCAGTTTGAAGGCACAGTAGTTGTGTGCAGCCTAGGGAAATTGTGGCCCATGTGGGTGTTTTCTGGTTCTCCCGAGAGGTACCATCATTACTCTCAAATTTCACAATAGCTTGACTGCGAGTGATGGTTAAGTGTACGATTCTTGGGACTGGAGGTTATTAGTCCGGAAGGATTCCTCTTCTTGATCCTGGAAACGTTAGTGAACTGACCGATTTGGATACGTCCTTCAGCTGAGAGACCGCGATTTCGAGTTTTATGGCTGCCTCGGGAGGTTGGCGAAGCCGTTAATTGGGCGTGATTCTATTTACTGTGAAGTATACTTGTGCTGCATCTGCCTCACCCGCTCTTCCCACATCATTGAGATTACAAAACCATTCCGAGACGTCTGGATGTGGGAGTGCCACAGTGACTATGAAAGTTAAACAGTCATACGCGCGTGCCACACACGATCTGTTCTCTAACTCTAAAGGCACCAGAGCTCATTCGAAGGAGAGCTATGGATCTCACTGAAGTAGGAAGCGTCACAAAGGTTACAGTAACAATAAGCCATTGCGTTCTAGCCGTCCTTCCAAAGGAGGGCCGATTTTTAGCCGTTTCCAGCGCATCGTGAGAGGCTTAGGCGCACGAGGAGTGTACTACTTTTTTACGAGAAAGGATTTCATAGGGTCAGCCTCACTTCGCCCTGTCTGTACCATGCGCCCACGACCTGATAGAGTCCTCTGGTCGGCTGGTTATGAGATTGGGGACAGTGACTGACGTGGTGCGAAAGCCCCCAGTCCACATGTGTCACATAAGTGTTGGTTCTCAAATTCGCGTGGTCGGATTTAATCAAAAAGCACAATTCTCACATAAATGAGGTGTCTACGTTCTCGTGTACGACATTTCTCCGCCATAACGACACCGGAGAAACGAGTCACATAACTGCCGCATGAGCAGTGTGTGATGTTTGGGTGGCGTATATAGGCGTGTATCAGGATAGATCTGTGCATAAACCAGTGCATTTGTGTGCGGATGAAGAGAAGAGTGGTGTACAGGAGATCTGGGCTGTGCTGCTTTGCCAAACCTAGGGTCGAATAGATCCATGGAACTGTTGTGTCTTACGACAGCGTGGGCAGGGAAGACGTATTTGATGGGCGTTGTCTGGGGTTCCGGACACTGACCCTTCATTTGCGCTATGGTAGATTGGCAGGTCATCGTTCAGACCGATGGGGGACTCAAATGTGGGATTGCAATAGGAATATGTTGGCACTGTTTTCGCTGTTGGTGGCGGGTATTTTTTGTATCTTGGAGGCCTTCCCGTTGCGGGTGATGTAAAGGATTCTGATCAAGGCGAAGTGATATGGAAAGGTTGTATCACAGCGAGAACAGGCGGGGGATGTCTTCGGTGATTATACGAATGATGTTTTGTTACGCAGGAGGTGTGCTGGCGGTACTGACATTAGGCTAAATCCGAGGTGTCAACAAGGCCGATGTGAGCCTTGGATGCGCTTTGACAGTGGAGACATTGACAGGGATTGGACGACGGCAACGTTCGTTTGCGGCATTCCGGTCTTGCGTGCTTGCCGTTTCTCATTGGCCTCATCTATTCTGTAGACTCCGAAAATTGTTAATCCAGTTTTTACGGCTATCTGTCATGCCTGCTGTTCCTATGCAAACGTTTCGCACGATTCTTAGCATACTTGTAGAAGCTTGAGAGAGGTCTCCAAAATGTCATTACGCCGTTTCTTTTGTTCGCTTTATCGGTGAATGTCCGTAGAGACGTCCCCACGGAAGAGCCTTATTGGTCCACAAGAGTGAGATGTGACAAGTAGGACAAGAAATTCAATCGCATGACGCTCCCAATTCTCAGTCGAACTCAATATCAGAGACAGTCTGCATCGCCATCTGCCTCCACCTCGACAATACCGGGTTGCCCGAATGTGTTTCATACAAACCTCACTGGTGTCCACTCATCAGTCGCCTCTACAGAGTGGTCATTCCATTGCAATTGGATCTGATTCAACATAGGTTTGCGGATAGGCGGACTGTCATGCCATCAAAGGGTCTGACGCCCCTATGGGCACCCGGCACACCGTTCTCGCCTCTTTAGCTTTGGACATAGAATCGTCCGTACAGATAAGCACAGACGATTACGTTGTGTTCGCGTCGGTCGAGCGAACTACTAAGATTCAGACGAGTCCACTGATCATGCTAATTCCCATTGTGAAGAATCATCGCGCAGGTGGGACCAAATCAAGCCGGCAGGATTGACAAAGGTGGCGTTGGGACCCTCATCTTCGCAGTGCCAAGTCGTATTCCATCGCGGCTCCGTGGGCTGACTCACTGATGGATGATTTGGGATGGCAGCAAGAGGAGAGGGAGAGAGGTACAGACTTAAACATGGGAAGGGACACAGCAGGGGGAGGGAGGCGCAGCCACCGAATGTTCCAAAGTGCGACAGATGTATTTGGCTGGGTGATTTGGGAGTGCCAACACTGCCAAGGTCTTACTAAGACAGACCAGCGAAGGGGACAGCTTAATTCTGCATCCAAACAAGCACTGAAATGGATGAGTGATCTGCAGTCTCTATTTAGGAAATAAGTCAGATATTCCGAGGACCCAGGGTCGTCACTACCCAACTGAAATTAAAGGGGGTTACTGTGATGTTTAACTGGGCGAAAGAGCTTGGAAGGCGATTCGTTGGACAGTAGCGAATAACGCAGACTGTTAACAACGCACACATGCTTGGCCCGTATTAGTGAACAAAGGGGTACTGCAGATTTTCATGAAAGCCAACTCCGGACAGCGGACATTTCGCGGCGTCACTGAAGTTCGATACAGCCTCAACGAGATTTTAAGACAACTAGTGAATATGCTGGCGCTAGTTGGGCAAGGACAGATTGTGACGCAGCTTCTGGGACCGGCACACGAAGTTCGAGGGCGATGATTTTCTTTATCTCCAATCCCACAGAGAAAACAGCTGCGAGAACCATCACGACATTGGGATGACAAGGACGTATGCTGAATTTGCTACTTGAGGGAGGGAGGGGAGCGTGAGTAGCAGCTTAGGCGCCTACACTAAAATGCATGTTTGCCAGTTGGACCAAGCTAACGGCGGTCGGTGTGGTCGCCTATCCATACAACTCGTTCGCAAAAAACTAAGATGCCAAGAAAAAATGCAACACCTACCGTCAAAATTGCCCTACTGGACCAAAAAAGGAACTGACGACTGGAAACTAGTCAGTATTAACTGGAACCGAAAATGGACTGGACAAAGTGTACAGTTGCCTGTGTGATATAACAGTAAGACAAACTACAGTTTGAAATGGTATTGATCGAGGGATGTCAGAAGATATGTTGAAACGTAAACAAGCAGGAAAGGATCCTGACTTTGACAGAGCCTTTATTTACTGATCACCATTCATATTGTGAATTTTTCGGTCAGCCGTCTAAGTGATCAAAAACGTCCGGGTCCAGTATAAGCCGATTAACCAGGGACCACTGTGTTTGCATTTTTAAGAGAAGCCATTAATTCGCCTTACCAAAACACCCACTTATGGAAATGCACGGTCATAGGTATTTTTGTGGATAGATGACAAAACTCCCACGGTCAAAAACGATTGCGGTGGGGCGCACCCGAGCTCTCTGACATGTTGTCTCAGTTCGTCCTTGTCCCATAAAAAAGTTATTTCAGCCAAGCCGGGGACGAGAATTTAGTGATTAATCAAGTGATACATTCAGACGTCCATAAGTCAAAAAAATTCTTCTCAAAAAGCGCCCATCAATATGCGCCACGATATTTGACACCAGGCCAAAAAATTCTTAAAGTGGTGGTGATGGTCGTAGTAGTAACCGTAGTAGGTTAAGTCACGTGACCACAGTCCTGAATCCCGCGTCCACCTTTACGGAACAGGTTGTTCTGCTAAAACAATACCTGCGCTTGTTCACTCCCCTTCAGAATTCTGCGAACCCAGCAGAGGAGCGGTTCACCCGATGACAGGAAGGTGAGACTGACCTTGTTTTCTCGGGCGTTAAAATGTAAACAGACGCGGAGGCGTGTAGTTACCCGCTCTCGTTCAAACTGCGTGTCCTTTAGGTAAACAAACCAGGTGGGCAGAGGGCCTGCTGCAAAGATCGGCAACAGGTTTCATGGAGCAGCAGTCTCCGGTACACGTACACGCGTAAAATCCGCGCTTCCCGTCCGCCAGACCGCTCCATCATGTCTAATAAGGAAGGTACAGGTGTGCCTATGTGCATTCAAGCGGGAAGGATACGCCACATTAGTCCCCGGTCCTAGTACTATACTATGAGAATATGATCGCACGCGTCCTAAAAGCGGCTGTGCTGTTGAGTTAGACCAGAAGAGGACCATTGGCTGGCCTCTTGTGTTAGGCCCAAAGAAGTGCAAAATAGGCTGAGGCTTTACACCGTGTCGGCTACCACGCCCAATCTCATCCCCAGTTGGTTGAACATGTACTTGCCTCTGTCACATAATGAGAGACAGAGAGGAGAGAGCGAGGTAGATCCAACTCGGGCCTAGTGCCTAATCCCCCACTATAAACCAACGCTCCCCAAGCCTGCCCGTATGCACTAAAAGCTGTGGCATGAAGGTCGTTAAACTTCGTCCTCCTGCGGAATGAGGGTCAGGCAGCAATATCTTTCCCACAAAGCGACTTTTATGCAAACCACATTTGCTGACAGGCTCTAAGTCCTATTGAAATCCGATTTGTGTGCTCGTAGAGACTAGCATGCGCGTGGCACGCGTAGATGCAGGTTCAGACAGGTTAGTCACGGAGCCCGCGCATGTCTCTAGTCAAAGTGACCTTGCGCTGTTGCTGGAAGAAAGTGGGTACACGAGGCGAGACTGAGGTAGATGGTAAGCAAGACTCTTTCACTATAATTCAAGTCACGAGAAAGTCGGAAATGCATTCTCGGGATAGGATCGTCCTCGTTGATTGTGATGAACGAACTATCGCGGTCCATTGAGCACCCGCACAAGATGCCTTGTTGCAACAGATGCCCATGCTGAGCTGCTCTCGGCTGCTGCCCATCTTTCAGTTGTTGGGTTCACGGGACCGAGCTTAGCATGGGGACTGCACCCGTGGATGGGATCCGACCCCGGCGTGGTAAATCTCCCTCGCCGCCGCCGCCACCGCCACCGAGGTAATCTCTATCACGGCGAGTATCGTCAGCTATAGCATCAACTTACAAGTTGGGTGCAACGGGCTAGGTATCCTCCCCCTGAGGTCGCCCGGATTAGGTTGGGTCGTTTTTTACTGTCAATGAAAAGCAGAAAATTTGACAGTCGTCTGAATATCTAAACAGCTCAACAATGGAATTCCTGCTTACTACCTTGCTGGGAAGAGGCCTGAAATGTGCCCCAATAAATAAAACTCGACTGCTTGTTATGCTCAGCTGATCGTGGCTGAGGAGGGTCATCGGTTTAGGTAGAAACATAAGCATCAGAGACAACTGATCCTCTCCTGACGGACTAAATCCACACGCTATGACAGCCTGGAATACCCATCCATCTTAGCTAAGCCAACAGCCAATCAACCAGAGAGAATAACAGCTGTCATCGCCTCTGAATTTGACAGACATAGGCGATCCTGGCGATCATCGGCGAAGTCTACTCGAAGGAAAGAGTTATGAGTGAGACAGGACAGATTTATGGATCCGAATATGGTGATGCCATCACGAAAAATTTCATAAGGACACCGAATATCGTTCTTTTGGCGAACACCTTTCCAAGCCACCAAGGTACCTCCAGTCATTCGTCGAAGAGGATGGAAATGCTGGGAACAACGCAAGCCAACTAAGAGATTAAATCTACATAAACACCAAAGAAGTCTTTGGATTTACACGCTGACGAGATAACGGAGAACTCGCAGCCCGTTTTCCGAAAAAAGACTTTGCCGAGCTTTCGTTGACGTCAGGACCCCGTTAGGTTAGGCGCTTTGGACGCTCAGTCTAAGCTGTGATACAGACGATAAGAAGAATATTGTGCCAGGCGTATGATTTAGAACAGGGTAACAGGAAGGCTCTGTCAGGAAAAAAAAGAGAAATTTAAACGCGTAACAGAGAAGAAAGCTGACGATTGTACACTTTCTTCCCACACACAAAACCGTTACAAACCTATAAGTGCTCGAAGAGAAAATGATTAGTAAGGCTGGATAGGCTTTCCTGTTGGACGGACACACAATTCAGTTCCTAGGAGTTGAAAGAGGCATTCAGATTGGGGTTTCAGAGCACGTGAATACACGCTTAGGATGCGTTCGGAGGAGACGCGGACATCAATAACGTGAATGAGAAAAAGGCTAGACGCTGTATGACCATGAAGAAAAAGACCGGCCTCAAGATGCTCACACAGCTCTGTCTACCCGTGCACGTATTTCAACCTACCAAGACCCAGTCACGTGCGTAGACAACAGACGACAGCCTAGTGTGCAGGAGGGGGGGGGGGGGGGGGGGGTAGGAGGAGGATGCAGCGACATCCGTGGCGGACAGGAGCTGTGGTATAGGAGCGGGCTAACACGTGCTGGAGGCAAGGGACGTAATCGGCAAAAGGCATTAAATACTTGCGGAGTTCAGGTCGGTAACCAACCAAAAGTCTGCACAGCATACAACTCGACTGCCTCTTTTTACCGACGTGGCTTCTGTTAGACTCATGAGGGCAAGAAATGAGCAGCGTTATAAAACATATTAGAGGGGAGAGGAAATCTATGTACAGAAACTCACCAAGTTTGGCATGTGAGGCATGTACAGAACCCCCGAGGATTTGACGGATGTCCTCCGGTCTAAGAACGGCCGTTCGTGTTTGTACCAGGAACGCCTTGATACCACGGGGAATAGAATAGTAAGAAACAAAACTAAGAAAGCCGCGTTCACGACAGTAGGAAAGGCTGCTGGTTTAGGAACTCTCGGAAGCACTGGTGAATGCCTTTGCATATGCTCGCTTTACAGTAAGTTTAAGTTAGGAAATGGGGAAAATGTTATATCCAAGGACTAAAAACATACCCAGAAGACGTCTGAAGCAGTGATATCACACATGCCGGTTTCTTTTCAAAAATATTACGGAATGTAAGTTCTGATATCACGGAGTCACTACACCACTTTCAGTGATAGACATATTCCAGTGACTGTCAATTCATACCAAAGTGAGAATTTAGGTAAGTTGGGGATTTACTTGATACGGCGTTTTCAATAAGACAAAGGTGACTAGGCGGAAGGCTGACGAAACTCCTTAAAAACTCACAACCGAAGCAGACCTATTTGCATATCCGTTTGAGACAGTAACGTCGCAGATGAGCTCCCGTTCGGTTAGGTGAAGTACGTAACCAAGCCACCAGAGGAGGCTACGCTTTATTACATCGCCGACAGGTGCCACCGGTCGGTTGCAGAGATCTACCGTAGAAACATGGTTCAAGAGCCGAAATAGCGGCACTCTCTGGAGACCCCAGTTGTCGAACATCTCGATCACCCTTAGATCAGAGGCACGTAGGAGTCATGTCTCGCAGTCAGAGAGTAAGATGGGTTTTACTGTGACCGCATAGACCTGAATCCTTGTTTTCTGATAAGTTTCAAGCCGGAACCAAAGGCCCTTCCAGGGTCGGCAGAAGGTGTTGTGCGCAAATTGTACATGATGGTTTGCGTGATGATGACGACGATGATGACCACCACAACACCATCATTGGGGCACTGGACTGCCGGTTGCTCAGAAAAACGGAGGTGGGGAAAAATTTGACCGTCCTCAGTCTCGTCACTCGGGCGGTATGAAACCATCGAATAGCACCTTTGCTTTCTAGAGTTCAGGTCGAGGCCACATATGCGAGAAGAGGGGAGTATGCGGTCAAGGACTGATTACCTTTCTTCGAAAGGGTTCTCATTCAAGACAATGACATTGGTATAATCATGATCCTGTCCTATCTGAATATCCCTGTATTTGTGAATACGGTGGGAAGAAACAAGTCTATCGCATAGTTGGGAGGGACTGGAGGGAGGACACAAACTTGTCGGACGTCAGCGTCAACAGCTAAGTGTTTGTTCCATTCATCGCATGTACGATTTTTCTTTCTCTCGTTTAACGGCGTCTTGATAAGGTTCATGAATTTCGGCGACATGCTGTCAGCATCAGTGACCTCATAGGGAGAAGTGCAGCAAAACCAAGGAAACAGACAATCGTCCTCTGTTAAAAAAATCCTCTTCTGGAATGGGCCGCAGGAGGAATATTTGCTTGACAGTCTTTTTGAGGATGAAAACCGTCCCGGTATTCCTTACCCGCGAGTCTCTAGTGGAACGAAGATGGTTAAAGAAGGATACTCACGAAGATCTTGGCGACGAAGTCGATCAAGCTGATGCCCCTGCAGTTACGACATTTCGCCTTATATTCCCTTCTTCACGAAAGGAAGTAGAACGGTCTTGCTCTAGGCCTGTGAAACACACTCATTGTGCCACACTTCCTGGAAGCGTTCAGACAACCGTTCTTGAAGACTCCAGCTGGCTGTCCGTCTTCACCCACGGATCCATTGTTTAGAATACGCCAGACTACGGCTTCAGTTTTGAAGGCAGAAGGTAGGACACAGTAGTAGTCACATTGCGACCATACGAAACCGCGTCAGGCGAATCCGGAGATGGCAGGTGGAGCAACTCAGAAGAGTACTCTTGCCTGTGCGACAATAATTCACTCAGTGACTTAGGTTTGATGAATTAAGTGTTCGTTGGGTTGTACTTCGTCGAAGGCTGGAAACGCTCGCAGAGGTTTGTGCCGCCGACAATGGCGGCTCGTCCCAACTCCGACGTCCTGTTCTGTTAGCACTGATTTCAGCCAACTCTCGCTGACCATTTCCTCTGACAACGCAGGGCTCTAAAGTTAGCTTTTACGGCTATTCGGGTGGGCTGCGGCATCATCTACCAAATTACCAAGGTGTAGTCTCTGCGTGTGAACTTGTTGCGGCCAAGATGAGTGGAAGAGGACTCAGCAGGGACATTCGTGAGACAGGTACACTCCTCGTTCATGCAAGGCAGCTGGACGTCATGATTTCCCAACAAAGCAGAGCATAAAGTAATGTCCCGGTGAAGATGGTTGACCGTCCACTTGACTGTAGGTTGCCAACGTGGGGCTTTTGGGAGCGGAGTGGCTTTCGTGAGCACCTTGAGACGTAAGCGCACCATGATTACTATCTCACCGGCATACGTAGCTAAAATGGCTACTACCAAAATTAAAGTAAGCTTTCTACTAGACATAAAAGAGTTACGTGCCTGAAGGAGCATGAAACACTACCTACGCTGTGGAACACACGGTGAACATCGTCTGATGCCACGGTCGAACTGTCATTTACGCAGGACAGATGCGTACACAAAGTGTCAGGATCACATTCCTGATTTTGAACAGAGTAAGCTCAGATATGACGCTCCCAGCAGCCCATAGTTTGCCTGAGACAGTAGAACGAAAAATTGCAAAGTTTGCATCAGCACATGCGCGCCAGTATAACAAATGACGAATAAGAGGTGTTAATCACCAGTTATACCAGAGATTAGTAGGTAAGCAGTCAAGAAATTCATAAAACACGACGGGAGTGTAAAGTAACGCCTTTTATTCAAACATAAAAACGCTCGGTTAGCATCAATTAACTGATACCCAAATGTGGTAAGGTGTCCAGTAAGTACTTAAATACCTGGTCTGATCGAAGGTGGACAGACAAAGAAAAGGGTGCACTTGGGTGGAAAACTACAAAAGATCGGTACTCGCCACTGGATGCGTTATTAATTCAGAAACACAAATTAACAGAATTAAGACCCTTAACTGTGAATAGTGTCTTAATACCAATGACAACAGACGATGAGATTTTATGGAGCCAATGTACTTGAGCGGAAGAAATAAAGGAGCACAAAGAACCGTTTGCCAGAAAGGTAGACCCATGGTAGACACATAAACCAACAACGGACTTTACTGAAACCAAATGGAGACCACCTAACATATGTAAAGCATTTTAAAATGGAAGGCGTCTTAAATTAAACGGACTCTACAGACCGGTATTATTATGAAGCAACAAAAGCGACCTAAACAAAGCTAAAAAGAAATTATTTCCGGGACTGAGTGACAATCAGAAAAACCTGCGGGTATTGCACCTGCAAGACCCCCGGAAATCCACAAACCAGGCGCTTCCAGTCAGGTTGATTTCAGTAACCACAGACAGTCGCACCTACACTCCAGAAAAATGATCAGCTCCGGTTTAAACGTCTTCAATGAACTTTCAGCAGGTCTGCCACTCCAGCACTGCATTCTGGATTTTGCCAACAAAGGCTTTTTCTGTTTGCAGGAAGTGGTCACGCAGTAGGTAGACTCCTATGGACTTTGTTTCTTTATAATGGTCGGGGATCTGATTTTGTGCGAGGGAGAAAACATGAAGCCTGCATTTTGACATTGGCAGATTGACATGCTTGTGATGATTCAGAGGAACTGGGTGCGAAAATTCCGTAACTTGCGTAGGTCAACCTTCCTCAAAATCAGACCCATCATATAAGAGAGTTTCCAAAGAAGTGACCGTCTTCGATAGCCCCATAGAAATAAACACAAACGGCGAAATGCCCAAAGGGCCTGAAAGGAAATACATGCCCACCGCGAGATTACGGAGAAGCCTTCATGCTTAGACGCATGCAGAGCCAATAGAGACAAGCCAAAGATGGCGGGAGGGGGGGGGTGGAAGGCAGAACTCAAAGTACGATATGTTCTGGCACAGACTATGCATGCTTCCAATCACAGACACCCCAGGCTTATGCCTACACGTTGGCGTCGCTCACACATGCACGAGCAGCCACACTGTGCAGACAAGTCATGTGCGCAAAAGATAATAAAAATCCGATGTTATGTATCGCATTGCGTGTGTTATTTGCCCAAGCAAATACACAGACTCCATGGGGACTCTAGGTTTCGGGAGAATAGACAGGAAGCATGACAAAGCCACCCACTATCTCCTGTTGGTATTCCTATCACGATGTACCTCGTAATATTGCAATA
>CACRXP010000099.1:742575-760446 GCA_902702965.1 Spirometra erinaceieuropaei
ACCGGCCCTTTGCAGGCCTTTCTAGCGCATATAGTGCAGGTAGCAAATTTTCTGAAACGGTCGCAGCCCTTCTGACACGCGACAGGGAACGAAAGTCTTCATACATCTGGGCTCCACTTTACCGAGGATCGGGCGTATTTTCTCCTCTTTTCTTCACACGCCAAACGTTAACGTCCATATTTAATGCAAATGATTACATGACACTTTGTCAACTTCTGACAGTTGTTTGGCAGACAGTAGAAATCTTTGAGACAAACAAAGGAATTTTCAGTTTCGTACGACAATAAACAAAGGCAAAAATATCAATTCAGGCGCTGGAAAGGCCGTGGTCTACTAAGTGAAGTACCAGCTGGTTTCCCCTTGGGTTCGCTTCTGAGAGCTACACTAACTTAATGAGCATAGTGCTCCGGCGTACCATCTTTTGTTAATAAGTTTGGACCTCCTGCCCTCCTCAGTATATTTTTAACATAAACAACTTAAAATCATGCTAAAGCTAGCAAGGAACAGGCTCATGGACAGTAGTACGCAGGCGAACATAGGCAGCAGCAGAAACTGGTCGAGTAAACAATTAAAGTTTCCCTGAAATGTGAGAGTTACCCCGAGGTTTTCGAAGTTTTACATGTTATCTAATGCATCTGAAAGTAAAGTCGCCGTCAAGTGTTGGTCTCTTTCGTTGAAAAAAATAGGAACAAAGTCCTGCAACTGCATGAGTGAAGCATTTAGCCGATGCTGTTGACAACGGGCATACTCGTGACGACAAGATTAGAAGTAGCAAGCGGATGGAACATGTGTCGAAGGTCGCTGTACTCTATGTCGTCTGGGGCGGCAAGAATCCCGCTAGGGTGCGTCATCTGCCAGCTTATCTGTGGAGTCTCGTTCTACGAAGAGCAGCATTAACCATACATAGAAATTGTGCGTGTATGACGCTTTTTCTGTTGTGCATAGGTTCGTGCCCCCAATACGGGCTACGCCGAAAAGACACCGGACCGAGAAGGAGGGCAAATTGGTCCAAACACCCGTTAATCGGGTCACAAAGACTCCGGGCAAGCCCATGATTACTGCCGCACATAAGAGAAATGCTGTGGCATGTTCACGCCTGCCACTAAGCATAATCCTGCACCAGACAGTTGAGAGGCTCGAACAGTGAACTGTTTCATGGAAGGAGGAAGAGAGAGAGAGTGGGATGGACTCTGAGGAATCCATACCCATGGTACATTAGCGCATTCCCCATTATAATAAATCAGACGCGCGTGAATCTAGCCCGAGACGCTAAAAGTCGTGGCTTTGAAGATTGCCAAATAACTAGATAGGTCGTTATTCGTGGTCACTGCTACGTGGACGGTGATTAACTGAAGGACTGGGAGCCAGGCTCAAAGACTTCAGGCTGAACATGAATCCGCCGAGCCTCTTATTTATAAGACAGTTCACAAGCCGCGGCGGATCTCGCTATGGATTATGCCGTCTGACTTTCAACAATGTCCCAAGAGCCGTTCGGCATATTCTTAGAATTTTAAACTCGTGTAACTGTGGAATAAATGAAAAAATCCATCCTATAACCCAAGAGCCAGTGGAAATCATCCCTTTTTCACGCAGCACAACGCAATAGCTGTCTGGGTTTTTAGACGTCAACGCACTTTAAGTGGACTTCTAAGTAGCCAATAATGGGAACGGGAGCCACTCTCGGCCCAACAACAACAACTACAAAAACAACGACATTTTCGGGCGGAACTCTTAGATTTACCCTTAGCGAGACGTTTATGAGGATGTTACTATGGTGTTGACGTCTGATAGGACGACTGGAAACTAGCAGCAGAGGGAACTTGGTGCACGGTTAATGTGCTGAAAAACTAAGAAACCTAGGTACTGAAATATAGGGATATTCTTGTTTTTAAATGATCGGCTTGTAAACTAGGTAAATCCTGGGTTGGTTTTCGCAAAATGTTTTCCCCTCTGCCGCATCCTCGAGTAAAAAGTATTTTCAACCTACCACCATGTATTCACAGCTGGCCGTTGTTGGCGTTTTGTTGCCCATCTGAAGGTAGATGTCTTCGGTTGTCACGTCTTGTTTGAACAGAATTTCGTATCTGATAAGGTCAGAAACAATGAGACACAAAGGCTGGTATTTGATGGCTGCATTAAGATATAGAGCGAATCCGTTTAGCAAACAGTGTTGCCATACCATCAAGAAATTGTAGTTGAAAGGCCAGGTAAGTGTTTTGCCGGCTCTTTCTGCTACATATCACAACGATGATGAGTTTGTTTAAGAATCGGCTTCACTCAGCGTTCCCCAAGAAGTTTGAGGTATGCATTCCAATTTATCAGTGCTAGGGTCGGGACGCTGTTGGAAGTAAATATGTACACTTGGAATAAAACCTTCGGGACTCGAGTTTAGATTAAGTTCTGAAATTAAGATGACCACTTGGGTTGAATGCTGCAAAATTCAGTCGGATAACTGCGAGCCGTTCGCTTCTTAGTTTTTTTGAAAGTCAATCCACTAACTTGGAGTGAATCTTATGGAATGAGGCTTTATAGGCTCAACTCGAAATAAGACATGAATATTTGGGTCGAAATCAATCAGCATCGGCGAGACAACTGCGTAATTTTCGCGAACGGTCAACAGGCAGCCAGAAGTACGTATACATATGTTACATTATTTTTCATATTGACAACGCTGCTGCTGGCTAAAGGCCCAGACACCTGCTTCGCAGATATTCTGTCATCGCATGACACTGCCATGAGGGGTGCGGTTCATCAGTGGGCGTCCCGGTGTTCCCGTATGTTTCCTGGTAGATACTCCAGTTTTGGAATTTCTGTCGAAAAGATGAAAAAGTCAAAAATTCAAAAAGTGGAGTACCTATCGGAAAGCACATAGGGGACGCTGGTGGACCCATTGATGATCCAAACCCATCGGAGCTGTTTCATAGAGCAACAGAAAATAGACGAAATGCGTGTCTCGGCTTTTAGCTGACACCTATTCTATCAGTGTGGTAAGTCGTGCAGTTATGGAGCGTTCAGGCTTGTAAATTTGACAGTAATATAATTTGCTCAATCAGGAATGGGCGCACACCGATCTATTGGCTTCACGAAGCAAACAAGCTCCGTATGGGTGGCCTGGTAATTGGTTGCCTATTCGTGACCTTTGCCACCCATGCGGAGTTTGTTTGCTTCGTGAAGCCAATAGATCGGTAGGCGCCCATTCCCGATTGAATAAATACCCGATCTGTAGCGACAGAGAATGACAGGTGGCGAGGCGCTGATGAACTTCGGTGCGGTGAAGTGCCTATGACCCATCTGGTAGACCCCAATGACGGCCAACTGCGCCAGGTGCGTCTGTGCGCATGTTTGTGTTTCTGGTCCCAGCTGCTGGTCAGGGTTAGATTGGCCGAATGAAGGCAGAATAAGTCCGAAACAGTACTGTATCAGTCTACCCGCGTTCTCTGTCGTCCCTCCCACTGCTAATATAATTTGTTCGTAGCAAGTAGTTCAACCGCACTCCAAGCCTCGCTTTCACCTCAAAATTTACTAGCGCTCACTTTGCAGGTCAGTGATTTCCATGAGCAAATTGATAGTAGCATGAGAGTTGTGAATCAGAGTTCAGCCTAAGTATTTTCTGACAACTAACGAGACGAAAGACTGCGGCCTGGAGAATCAAGGTAGCATGCGCGTGTTAGGCAAATGCCCCGGACACCCTAAGTAGGCTGAGACCACTGAGAAGTCCACAGGCCTAATTGCCTTCTTCCAAGCACAAGGAAGGTTCGGAATAATGCTGTATGATATGAGATCCTACCTGAAACCATTTAAAGTTAGCCAAACAACCAATTGCTGTTCAGGAGCTGTAGACAAGAAGTCCATGACAGGTAGGTCGCAGCTTACAGATTTGAAAGGTGTAGTCGTCTGTGTTCGTCAAACAACATTATAAAAATGTTCGAAAAGACGGAGTCAGAACCTCATGTAAATTAAGGACCGTAAAATCATCAGGCACAATCGCAGGATAATTTTGGGCAACTCCGTTTCATCAGTCTAAGCAGGATGGTAGATTATCGTGAACAACAGGGCTTTAAATAGCTATCATTAGGGAGGGACTGAAACAAAAAACTACGAGTGAATTATTATGAATAACTTTTGTACAAAAATCTGTAAGTGAATGAAAAAGATTGAGTCTTATCATATTGGAACGACCAACGATGGGCGATAGTAAATCGGCAGACTGGATAAATGGCAAAGCCTCGAAACTTACTCCGGCTCCGGTCGAGGATCGTAAATATCTTGCACATCTTCAACTTCCGGCACTTCGTCAGCATCCCAGATGGCATTTGGATCCACAGGCTTTATTTCTCGTTTCGAGGCTACAAAGGTAGAACTTGTGCTAAACTGATCTTCCTACCCTTTTTCTTCTTTTTTCCGATGTCCCCGGGAGTAAACTTTGGTGCTGTCCGGCTACCCTACTGGGCGAAAGGCAACAGAGAACTATTTTGATGCTGACTAGCGTATAACTTGGGCAGGAGGTCTGAGCGAGATGAAGGAGGCAAAGTAAAGAAGGCATCATAATAAGAATGATGCCCACGGTCTGAATATTGTGTAAAAGTAACCTGTTTGCCTAGGATTTTTTTGGACGGCGGATCCGGACTTGTTTTCAATTGAGATTAACTGTTTCCGAAAAGGACAACTGCCATGTTTTCTCGCAGACAATTTCGCCCACAGTTGGTTTATTTGTCTTAATTAGTCTACCAGAGAATGTACTTTATTTGAACCATCTTCTTCCAGGCTCGGTTTTTGACCGGATTCTGTAGCCGGTAGACCTGGGGTGACTGTTGACGGATTCTTCAGCGAAAGGAAATCCACTTTTTGTCGTGATAGATAGGGAGACTGACTCTATGAGAGGCTGATCCCACGCGCGTGGATTTACGAGAGTGTGATCCCTTCTAGCCCTAAGACTCTAACAGAGTCGGGCTGTCTGATTTTTATGTCCTAGGTGTTGAGATCGGGTTAAGTCCATAGCAGTGTACATATAAATCGAACTGTCAAATTCAGTTACTTATCGTTCACAAAAACGAATACACAGTAATAAGAGACGGGGAAAGATTATAACTTCTAGAGTGCCCAGTTCGATTCGGACCCTCATTTTCTGTGACCCACAGGAGTTCTTCTCCGCTGCGAGAGCGATACTCTTTGACGGTCGTTGCTTGCCAATATAATGCTTCATTCTGCTGTCGTCCCAAACATTTTACCTACTCACTTTGAGATCATAATTCCAACCTCACAGTAATAGGTCAGCACAAAAAGTTACTTGGCGATTGGGAATTTAGTTTGCATCGGGGGTAAGAGAACCTTTTACTACGATACATATACTGCTAGACTGCTACCAACCTTTGTGTTTATCTTGAGCTCGATGAACGCGGAGTCATAAAAGATCTACAGATAAGGGACAAAAAGTTTGCTTGAATGTAACCGAGAAGAAGATGAACAGTCGTATGGTGGTTATTGAAGGACACTATAACGCCTCACTGATTTAAATCCTGTATTAATGCAGGCGGTGTAGTACAAAGTTCGTTGAACCTGTTACAAATGATTGAAGATCAGCGCTGCTAACACGACAACTGCACCCGGGAGTGTCACATAAAACCTGGCCAAACACCTATTTTACCCACAATGTGCGCTAGACTCCCTGTGACTAACCAATCGTAGGCATTGGCTTAAAGTAAAAAATTCTGAAGTTCAAATCCAAAAATAGAGGCTTAAACCACAATTCTAACTGGATACTCCACCTATGTTCTTTTCATGATGGGACATGCTGAAACTGTTTTAATGAGTACCTGTCAGTGCAGGGCAGTCGCACCCCTGCCAGCACCAGCCCCGTCTGGCTCCGTCTAGCCCCCGGGGCCAGACGGGGCGTAGCTACGGACGGGGCTACGACGGGGCTGTGGACGCGATAGCCCCGTCTGGTCCCGTCCTCGAAAAAAAACGCGCAGGGGGACGCCATGCTCGAGCAAGGAGATCTCCTTGATAATAACCCCGCATTTGTGCTGCCAGTATTTTCCCTTTCCTAATTCTCCGTACAGTAGGTAGTACTATTCAACTTTTGATCGCTGTACACTCATAACCCTTACGTGAACAATATGTTACCCACCTTCATTTACAATGGTGAATGAAGCTAAAAAGCTTATATTTAACGACAAGAGAGCGAAATCTGTCTAAAATAATGCAGAATGACGTCATTAGAAGGGATGGAAATTCACAAAAATTTGGACGGGGCCTGGCCCCGTCTAGCCCCGTCTGGCACCCGGGCCATGTGTTGGCAGGGACTGCAAGAACAGCCGTTTTCTTCATTAGGAGAAGAAGTTCTCAGGCGGACTCTAGATCTAGTCCAGCCACTTAAGATAGTTAGGTGGGACCCTGTAAACCACACGGAAGGCTTTTTTGGGATACACACGATACCCGGAATTAACCGTGTGTGCGAGGATGGAGCTGTGCATGCTCTTAACTTCACCTTTCCACAGCCATGCCGACAGGTATTCTCGTATTCTCGTGGATGGGCGCCGACTCGTACGACCAATGTTGCCTGCCCCACAGGAGCAAGAAAGGAGTAAATGCACATGGAGGTGGTCTGAGCTGATAGCCTACCCTTACCCTTCCCGCGTAAGACGGGGTTGGTCGAAAAACAATACTTGAACTCTTGCTGCCGGGAAAGTCCGTGAAACGGCGTGATCAGGGCGCCTTCTCAGGAGTTTACTTGCCGCGTCTGCTTGAAAGGGACTTTGAGGAACAGTTTTCTTTTCCGCCGTCGGTATGATGAGTTTTGCCGGTCGTTCGACAAGATTCTTCACAATAAATCTTTCAGGATACTCGTTCTCATGAAGCAGGTCCTGGATTCTTCTAAGTTCCTCATCAACGCTATCTGCCGAACAGATGTTTCTAGCCCTTTGCGCCAAACAGCTGACTGAATTACGTTTCTGTTGAAGGGGTACAAAACTGTAGAAGTTCGTATATTGTCCAGACCAAGTGTTCTTTCGATAGACGCTTCTTCCAATGCTGCCACCAGCTCTTCTGCTTAGAAGGACGTCTAGGAAAGGCAGGGAGCCTGTCCTTTCCACCTCCAGCGTAAACCTGATCGACGAACCGGCTTTATTTACAGCATCCAAGAGGGTGGTTGTGTTGGTTTCTTTGGTGGAAATTGCAAATATGTCGTCAAAGTAGCGGCCGTAATGCCTTAGCTTATTAATTTCGTCGCTTAACTGAAACTTCTCCAGCTTGTCCATGAAGACATCGGCTAGTAGAGGACTAAGTGGCGATCCCACAGCAACTCCGTCAACTTGTCTTTATCTTTGGTTGTTAAAAAGAACTGCACATTTTGTGTGCATTTTAGTAATAGTTCCTTGAGTGCGTTCGTCGGAATACCTATTTGTTGGTGGTTGGTTGATAGGAAGCTTATGAAGCCTCCTGGATGGAGTATGCGTAGGCAGTCCATCAGTTGTGCTTCTCCTTCGTCTGTGGAAACTTCTTCTTTGTCAGCTTTCTCGAATTTCTTGGGGTCGGACAATATGAACTGTATTTTCGCCACATAATCAGATCTATTCATTATAACTACGTCTGTACCTTTATCCGGTCTAGTTACCCAAATAGCTCTGTTCTCTCTCAGCTGCATTAACTTCTGCATGTGAGCTTTTGTCAGCAGTCCCCGAGACTTTGTGTTTTTGTTCAGATATTGATAACTGAGTTAATTTCAAGTGTCGGACGCTGTCTGTAGAAATGGGCTTTAGATCGTGCGTCTGGCTCCAGAGATTCTCGAAATTAGGACCAAGAGACAATGCTTTAAGTGATGTTTTACCGAGAGTCATAGGAGAATAATTATGTACGTACCGATCTGGGTCTTTTGGAAGTCCTGACTGTGGTTCAATTTCGTGCATCCGTTGTAGGAGTGAAGGTCTCTTTGCCTCTTCCCGTTTTTTTCTATAGACTCGGTATAGTTAATTAATTTCAGTGTTTCATTTTCTGTGAGGATGTCAAGTTATTGCCGATTATTGGCTCATTCAGTTCTATCCTGACCTGGTGTGGCTGGTGACGTACATCCTTCCTACTGGCGTTTCCTCATATCCCTTTGCCCAACGTCACGTGTTTCCCGTCCTGGTCTCTGGCCCACAGGTGTCGGCGTTTGCACGAGCACACTGCTGGAGTATCACTCACCCCTGCTGTGGGCGTTCCTGCCGCCAAATCGGAACACGCCGTCTTAGGCGCGCAGAGCGCACGGCGAAGCCGATTTGAAACCACGTCCACCGATCCTGGCACAGCCGCCGACAGATGCAGTGAAAACGCAACAGCCTGTTCATTCGGCTGCAGGCCATCAGGGCTGGGCCTCGTCCTCACACATTCTTGTCTAAGTTATGCCTTTCATTTTGTTAGCACATGTACGTCCACATCGTTAGTTCGCACTAGTGCCGAGGCAGAAATTGCGCGTTCTGTGGAGAAAAACCTTGTTCACCATCTCCGGCTAGATGAGTCGTGGTCGCGATTTTGGTTGTTGGGGCAGCCCTATTACCTTGGGCTCTGCGGGCCGATGGACTCGATACATCAGCGAGATAACCCAATGACAACGATGCCATTTGCGGGACTTCAACAGGCTGGCTAAATGTCAGCCAAACTTTCGGTGACTACATGGTCTGCAGAACTAGTTGCCAATTTTGAGATTGCGAGTTCGGTTAGCATGTAGAGTCACTAGAACCCTAATGGAAATAAGGGACTAAATGTGCTGGCGCTTGACAAACGTTACGAAGTAACATCGACAATTCACCGGATGTCCGTCTGTAGGGCCGATCGAAAGCATGTCATTGTGTTGATCGAGTATGTCCCAAGAACGGGCCACGCGGTAGATGCGCTGGACCTACACTGAGGCTGTATTGGATCATAGATGGCGTTATCGGCAATGCGTATCCATAACAAATGTCAACATTCGGGGTCCGGTGGCAGGTCCAGTCGCAGGCTCACGCCGCGCCAGTTGAAATCCTTCCTGTCCTCTTTTTATGGTTGCTGAAAACCCTGATCAAGTGTTTGTTGTGGACCAAAAGGCGTGGTGGTACGCCTAGGTGCGGGTTTATGCAGTGCCGGCCATCCATTTTCTCTCCCGCCTCCGGCCCCCTTGACTCCATCTTGATAGCGGCTCCGGGTAGGAGGAGGAGAGAGTGTGGTAGATGCAGCACAAGCCTACTATAATTATAAAGCGATTCCTGCGCAAGTCACCATCTCTGCTCCTATTCTACTGTGGCGCACACGATGGACATAGTCAAAATGGACGGCCGAACTGTCGTGTCGACCGAGTCATTGGTGATCAGTGGGTATCTCTCAAATTCAAAGAAAGACCTCCATTACTTATAAATCACATTCTTAAAGAAGCCTTTCAAACGCACCTGTTCCTCATCACTTGTATCGTCAGTAGGACTGAGGAGGCTTTGGAGGCTTTTGATGCTGTCGGGAGTCCACGCAAAGTCCATGTTTTGTCTAAGAGCAAAATGCAGTACAGAAAGGATAACTAGGGTGCAGAGTTTGAGAATTTAGGTTGTATCTTCTAGGGAACTGTGAAGAGAATTGGGACAATATTACCCTCCTAGCTTAAGGACATGGCCTGCCTAGCTGTTTTAAACAGATGCAGCCTTCCAAAAGGAAGTCCTAATTCTGCTAATTTAATGACATGAATATGCGAACCATATAAATTAGGCTTGTCAAATCATTTTGGAAGGAACACATGGACCTCGCCAAGACTGAAAACCACGTGGTTCGTGTGTTGTTAAAGTAGCCGTGAATGACTAGCAAGCGCTGACACCTACAGGCGGGGGGAGAGAACAACCAGATGACTCCAGTAGGGTAGACAAGCAGCCGTCAGTTTGATTACATAGACCGAATAATTAACTTTCTCAGAGCCCATCGTTGCGACGGCATCCACTCAACAGTAAAGAAAACCCTGGTTCTACGAGGTCAAGCAGCGTATTATAGTTCTGCTGCTTTCCTATTGAGATACTATTAACAGTCTCGATAATCTCATTTTTCATCAGTAGGGCAATCACTGGGTAAAAGTAAGTCTCGGCTACCGCTGCGAAACTTTGTGTCAATCTCCGGATACAGGAACACTATTATATACATCCGCAGTTCGAATATGCAACTTCTATCAGTATGGGAAATACTTATCTCCGAAGAAGGGGCCAAAAATTCCTATCGGCAACGGAAGAATAAGAGACGGAAAAATTACACAGTTGGAAAATGTGGTATTACCCTAAACCCGAAGCAGGAAAGGGATAACTCAGGCAGCAGTTCTACACATACAATATTTAGGTGGAGTTACCTCTTATTGTATGTGACGAAAGTAGGGAAATAAGAAGGGCTTGTCAGAAAAACGGAAAAAAGAACTTTTCCACACAAGTTTATTCAGGTGAAAAGTTTAGAAAAGACACAATGGGGGAAGAAATGTATTTTGGTTCCAGCGCATATTCACACAGGCGCGGAAACATGCTAAAAGGAGATTACTTCAGGTCTTCCTCTGCCAGAGGCTCGAAGATGGGAGAAGTTCCACATTCCCGTTCAACGCGCGTGTCTTCAAGCTCAAGGAAGAGGACACAGGAGCCGCGTATCCCTGCGCCTTCTAGTGTCTGCTTTCGGTCAGAGAGGACGACACGACGCAAGCCGCTAGAGTGCGATTGGGCAGTAAACCCAACACTGACACTGTTATCATCATTCGCATCTTCTTGCCGATGTTGTTGCTCAGGTTCCTTCACCAACACCAGGCGGTAGGTTAAGTGCAAAGGTTGGGGCAAGAGTTTCTCCAGGGTCTCATGCAGGTGACCGATCGTGTCGGAAGCGTTAACTGTCAGGTTGTAGACATGTTGTCCACTTGGAGAGCGAATCCGGATGGCTGTGTTCCCGACAGACCAGTCAGTCTCTGCAAGCACGCTAGACAACATTTCATCATTAATGGCTGGAGAGGCTTCCTGTGAAAATCTCGAACCTTGCGACTTAGGAGTTGGAAGGTGGGAAAGTAATTCGTTAAGAGTGCAGCTGTTTGAAACAGACGGCCCCCAATCCTGGTGCCGATCCTCGATCCCAGAAGGATTTGTGCGTGTTGGTGAATGTTCACTTCTGCAAACCATCAAAGAATAAAACGGGAGTCAAAGCTACTAACAAGTTAAATACAGAGAAAGAAAGTGAAATGCAGTAGTATGGCCCTGATATTCTGGTTCTAGCCCGTCTCAGATGAATATCTAAGACAGAGCATAAAACCAGATCTATATTTATAGAAGGGATTTTGGTTAGTCCTGACACCATTTAGGGTGTTCACGGAAGATCTTTCCTAATCCAGTGTTTTGCAATCATGGCTAAAACAACTGCTCGATTACTCATGCTCCTAAAAAGCCTAGGTAACATTCGGAAACGGGTTAAAAGAGGTCACTTGCGACAGGAATGTTTCTATTACTATTACTCTTACTACTACTATTACTCTTAGTACTACTACTACTACTACTACTACTACTACTACTACTACTGCTACGACTACTACTACTACTACTACTACTACTACTACTACTGCTACCGTCAATTTCATCATCTCTGTCCTCCTTGGCATCATTATCACTACTGCTAGAATCGTTGTCATAGCCCTCCACATAATGACAAGCAATTTCGTAGTCACCTGAGTCAAACATTAGGCAATTATGTGCGAAGTTGCGGAGAGAACGCTGTGGATTTCAGAAAAAAGAACTGTGCACATGCCATTACCATTAGCATTAAATAAGGCCGGAGCTTCGGATTCCCCAACTTTATCGGCTGTCCATCCAATTAATCCCGCCGGTTCGAGGAAAATAGTTTAGATTTCACTTCTGGACTTCATAAGGGACTAAACATGGCCCCGTTTTGTTGGAGATCTTCCCCATCTGTTAGTTTTCCTTTATGGTATAAAATACTATGCGGACTCGTCAGAGTCTATCAATAACATTACAAATAGGCCTTACATGATCTGGAAATCAGTCCTCGATGTCGCAACATGCGGGCTGTTCCTGACGAGTCGGGAGACAGGGGCGTCACCACCGAGACGGTGACCTACGCCGAGGAAGGCGCTAGACTTATTCATTTTCGGAAGTAGGGGTTGAAGTTCCGGATCTTCTCCAGGCTGGATTGTCTCCAGTTTCTGGTACCACTCAGTGCGGCGGTCACTGACTAGGATGGGCACACCGTCAGGGTAGCGGGCCTGCAGTTCTGAGGGGAAGAACCCATCCAAGATGTCCTACGAGAACATAAAAGAGCATCACACAGGGGGAAGGGAGTAGTCGCAGATGCTTACTGAATCATTTTGAGTGTCGGATTAGGTGGGTAGAAGGGGAAAATACTACCAGAAACAGTTTGAGAGTCTGATCTGGGTTTTTAACACCAGCTACTGCAACAATTAAAGTATCTACCCAAGAAGCTCCTTCCTGTCACTTGACGACAAAAATAAAGCTGCAAAGCATGCAAACAGTACAGGATAGTAAGCATTCTGATTCTACAAAAGGCGGGATGTTGGAATCCAACTCTACAGAGGACTGAGCACAGCTTGATTTGATCCCAATCGTTTAGGACCTAGACCTATAAGTCGATTTAATTTTTCAGGAAATGCAGCTCTGATGGGACCCCGACGGGTCTTTAATAAAAAATTATCATTATTAAAAACCCGAGGTGGAGCCCGGGAAAGCTTGCTACTTAAAAATTCGACTAATAACGGAAGAGATCAGTGGGGTAAGTACTTGCAAGAATTGCAGAGTGGAAGTCTGTGTGTAACAGCGGAACGGTCCAGCGAACATGATAATGCCGTCAGCGTAGAAGGTAAGTGGTACTGGTTCTGTGCGGCCCAGTCTGGCAATGCGAGACCCTGTAGAGGGATTAGATGCCTGCTGGGCATACACGACCTTTGCCTCGTCCGCTTGGATGCTCTCGTTCAGGTTTCGAATAGATAAAAGAAGAAGATCAAAGGTTCTGTCGGAAAGCGACCGGCCGCGAATTTCTAGGAATAGAAGTTTCAAAGAAAAACCCGAAAATGCAGGGTATCACGTACAGTGAAAGGACTTTTAGGATGCATGTTCCCTGCTACTAAAAATACGAATGTCGTCGAGAAGGATTACTGATAAAAGATAAGGAAGAATTGACTGGTGATTTCGGGCTTATTCATCGACCCTGGTCAGGGGTATCTCATACCCTGGCAGGATGGACCCAGTGGTTGGTTTGGTAATTTGCGTTCTCGCGTCTTTAAAGAACTGTGCATTTTAAACCCCTGTCCCTCTCGAAGAATGGTTTTAGAGGTCCTGAGTGCTTTGAGTACATCAGCACTTAACGTGAAACCCACTGCCTTGCAGGGTGACTTTTCTGAGAAAGGCAGATTGGTTTTCAGATTTTGGCAGGAGAGCGGGCCCGTGGCCCAATGGTGGGACGTTCGACTCAGTGACCAAAGCTCCCGAGTTCGAATTCCAGATTCTCCAAAAACCTGGGACTGAGTATGGTTGGCCGATGACGACCAATAAACCAGAAGGAGTCACCCCAGTCCCCCTTGTCTTGACCGATACTCCTTTTAACAGAACGGGGTACAAAAACTGGCCGAGAAACCCGGGCCCAAAACTTAGGTCTTCTGAGATTCAGTAATGACTGGCTACCAACGGCGGACAGACCGAAAATGACTACCCTAGCTGCCGTTGTCTTTCTCTCGAAAAATTTGAAGACACATATAAGATTTGGTCCACAGTGGTAGTTTGTCTTCAATGTGTCTCTGATTATACTTGTACAAAAATTGACGGAGAGAAGAACTACATAAAGATGAGTGAAGTCGAAACCGACTCAAAAGGATATAAATCTAGTAAAGCGACTTTTCTTCAAAAAGGTCAAGCAGAGTGCATAATAGGCGTTTTTTCTCCGACAGTCTTATAATCAGAAGACAAAGTGGCGAGCGAACGTTTCTTTCGATAACTTCTCGTCAGGCCAGTACAGGTATATAAGACGGGGTACAGTGAGTGAAAAGGATCGATAAAAGTGACTTTTTAAAATACAGGCTAGGCAAGAGCGGAAGTTATCGAAAGCAACGTTCGCTCGCCACTTTGTCTTCTGAATATAGCTATGGGGATTTTCACAACTCTAAAACAGTTTTATAATCTATAGCTGGCTAAATTAAGTTAGGTTCTGTCTCTAAAACAAGTCATGTTTCGGCTTGCATCTGCTAGGATTTTAGGTTTTTGAGCGCCGAAACTTTAATCTGTACGGTTTTCAGCTTTTTATACCCTTCTCAAAGCCCACTCTTTGATTGGATCGACAAAATGCGTAGTAGATATGTCTAGTAATCTTTAATGCCCCGATCGAAACCGTCAATTTTATGACGGACATTAGAATCGAAATTATCAGAACGTACCGATAGTTGTCGGATTCGAAGGAGTGACGGGGACCGTGCGCGGAGTATCTGAACATCCTGGGCCGAGCCATATCAGCCCGTAATCGGCCAAGAACTCTTCCATATCCCTTACCTTTAAAGCATAGAAGAAAAGAAGCAGTAGGTTGGGGTAAAGATTTCTTGTTGCATACACAGTTAAAACGGATTTCCATATGCAGTTCCCAAAGCCTGAACATAACGTTTGCCAATGCTGTTGATTTGATGTATTTCTAGAAAGGATGGCTTTCTCAGCGACCAATTTAAAAATGCAAAGCCAGCGACTTGAGAAGTTCAATTACCTTCTCAAAAAGGAAAGTAACTAAGGTATACATCATTCGGATGACAACCATAAACGGGGAATTCATTAGCCAGGGCGGAAAGTAACATAGTTGCTTGGGAGAAGAGCATCTTCTATGGTGTGGCCATAAGTCACTTTGTCGTTTCAAAATTTAACAAACCGCCTGATATTGTTCCCTTTTTCACGTTTTATAAGATTTTTAAATTTGAAATTCGGCAAATTTACGATGAAGGATATCGCAAAAAACATTGGGTCTTGTCTCAGAAATCATCCCTTTATTTTAACAAAGGGAGTATACACGTGATATCTCCAGGTTATAGGAGATGATGCCCATTTTCACCTGCGCTGTTCTCTGGTTAGGCAAAACGCCAGGTTTTGCGACATTGAGCATTCGAGGGTCATCCGCCAACACAAACTGTTCTCCGCTTTGGGTAGGGGCAGGGTCCGAATAGGTAATTTGACCTTGCAGTTTACAGAACGAAGACGATAGTACAATAAATTAGAACATCTCCGATAACTAGCCGTGCTGCAAAGTTTTTGTACATTCCGGTCTAAGGAATGGTAGCAACAAGATGCGCAACTGCCCATGAGGCCAGAATCGAAATGCAGCTGCTAAAGCACATTCTTTAACGAAAAATAATTTTGTGGAATTCAGAATCAAACTGGCCACCAAGTTTACTCGAATTTTTCTCTTGGGACCTTCTGAAGGATCGGGTGTATGTCGACAAGTCGGAGAGTATATAACAGCTTGAGGACAACATTCGGGAAGAGGTTCACGAACTGAAGCCAGGCATCTCAGGAGTCGTTAGGGAAAATGCCGTAACCGGAAGCAACACTTGGCAGTTGGAAAGTGAAAGGTCATGAACTTATCATAATCATTACTGGGCGATCGAGAAATATCTCCATTTTCGGTACTTTATATGGTAGACAATAAGTGTCAGGAATAAAAAACATTTTGCTTTTAAATGGTGAGACCACTTACATGGATTACCATCAATTTATCATTTTTTGGAAGATCTGTTTCCCTCAACGTAACATATCGATTAATCCTTTGTTAGATCGGCCGACACGGCCGTAAAAAGTAGCATTAGTGCTCCTAGCAAAACCTCTGTTACTTAGTCAGAAACTAGAAAAGTGCGGATGAGTGCACGGAGACCAGAGGCGTTTTAGTTCGGAAGAAATTACCTGTACAAAATAATTTGCTATGAAGACAATGCGGGAGTATAGATGAAACAGGTAAGTGAGGATTTTGAAAATGGGAAGAAAAGCCTATTAGGCAAAGGCAAAAACATTTGGAACAGTCAGCATTCAGTGCTGCTTCGATCCCGTCTCGAATTTCCCTGATCCAATCATGACACCGGCCCAAGATAATGAGGGCGGAGAACATGCGAGTGATGCTGAATCGTTGTTAATCGCGGCGGTCAAATTATAGTGAGTGATAGATCTCATGAAATGTTGGCCAGAATTCTAAAATACGTTGTCGATTAGGAAGGATTATTTAGGTAGGGTTACACCCTACAAGGTGTGTCCAGGTGTTGGCAGAGTTGTAATATTGATTATCTCTCGGCATAATCGTATCGTATTTCGGACTGGGAGGGATGTCGGCTTTTAAATGTACTTCTTTTCCATCTTCTGTGGAAACCGTACTCGGTAAATAATGACTACTTACGTAACAGGCATTTTTCACATTGATTTTCGATGGTCCTACAAATTCAAACATATTTTATGAAACACATGAACAACAATATTCCTTCGTTTGCTCTTTTGATAGAGAATCGCGTCATCTTCCTATTTTGTGCTCGAAAAAAGAGTATAATTAGGTTTTAAAAAAGTTTCTAATTATGAAATTTGTCAAGACTGTGCAATGTCCATTCATACAGCATCGTATCTGTTCGTTTACTACTGCTCCTCATGAAATGTACAACATAGTCCGCATCCATTGCACAATTTTATGGACCTAATGTAGCATCTTTTTAAAGGCGCAGAAGAATATGCGATTTTCCTTACGCGGAACGCATGCACCCTGTAGACTGAAATCACTAGACACTAATGCAACGGCTGATCAAGCTCCAAATTATTCGGGAATTCAGAAACTTTTCTAAAACCTAAGTTTACTCTTTCTTCGAATATAAAATATGAATATGACTTAATTTTCTATCAAATGAGCAAAAGAAAGAATATTTTTGTCGATGTTTTTTGTTAAATATATTTGAATTTATAAGACCATCGAAAATCTATATGAAAAATGTATGCTACTCATGTAGTCATTTTTTATCGAGTACGGTTTCTATAGGAGAGCGGACAGAAGTGCATGTAAAAACCAGCGTCGCACCAAGTTTAAAATGCCATAGGATCATGCCGCGGGATAATCAGTATTACAACCCCACCTAAGTAATCTTTCCTAATCGACAACGTATTTCAGAATTTTGGCCAAAATTTTATGAGATCGGCCACTCACTGTATTGGGTCTTTCATAGAGCACCTTCAATACGACGTAAATTATCCTACTATATCTGGAAAATGTAACATTCCAGGCCAGCTGTTGACCTCGTCAGCCACCGAACCGTCAGTCATCTTGGGTTTGTTTTGACCCGGGGATCAGGTGGGTGAAGAAGGAGTGCGGTGGATGCAGCGCAAGTCTACTGTCATTATAAACTTATTCGCGCATAATCACCGTCTGTGCGCCCACCTTGCTGTAGGGCACACGGTGGACATCGGCGGCGTTAACGGTCGAATGTTCAGGTGTCTTATATTGGCATAATCTACTGTAATAGACAATTTTCCTGTCGAAGACAAGTGTCTTATGATAGACACGCTAATTGAGAAATGAATACTTGAGATCCTATGAGCGAAACGCCTTCCGTACAGTTAAGTCAGGCATTCAAGCAAAACGATCAAGGACCCGAGCAATGTTAAAATGAACTACTGCTAATCGAACAACTAAAGACGAGTAAGGGTCTTGCTGTCAAACGATCGAATACCTTTTTCTGGAGTTCGGATACCTTCCTTCGGAGACATGTAACTTCATGGGAGTCTTTTGAGGTTGATTCTTGCGCAATATGAAGCACACGGATCTCGTCTTCAAGGCGTCGCACGAGCCTTTCAGAAGCCTCAAGCTCCTTATTCTGGAAAATTAGGAGTGTAATTTTTTGAA
>CACRXP010000099.1:760464-777936 GCA_902702965.1 Spirometra erinaceieuropaei
CAAAATATGGGGATGAAACCAAAAGACGGTTCTTGTTATTTGAAAACCTGTGCATTTAGTGATACTTATCTTTCGGTGCGATAAAAACTAGGAATCAACTTATCAGTCGGGAATGCAGTCGACATATGGATGAAAAAATTGACTCAATAATCAGTATTTGAAAGTCTCGTGTACAGATTAGGTGACGGCAAACAAGTCAAGAGGTAGTGGTGAAATTCGAAGTTATTTTATGGGCAGCTGTAAAACGAATAGTAGAAAAAGTCACGGTAAACTGCAAATAGTTTTAATGCCATCAGACAACTAATTTAGGTGGCACGAAAACGAGGTATAAAAGTTTCATTGATAGGGATTCTCTTTCTGAGGTTAACTGACAGTTAGAACTCAAGGAGACAACGTCAAGACAGAACGTGAAACGGCAGTTGTCGTAAAGATTAAACGGGCAGAGGTCTTGAAAGTCATAAGATTATCCTTTTATACCTCTCTTGACCCTGCCAACACCAGCCCCGGTTGGTCTTCTTTGTCCCAACGAAATTGCAAAAGGCTTTTGAGTAATCACTGTGTACATTCGCTGAAACGTACTTGTGTGAATAAAACTCATAGTTTGTGCGTGTTTTATTCAGTGTAATTTAGTTAAATTACCCAATATAACGACGACTAATTAACGAGTAAGGTTGCTCGGAGTTGCCTAAATATATATTTAGGCAACACCTGTTAGGATGTCCTATATACATTTACCTATGGAAGTATATGTAACCTTTTGCATTTTTTTCCAAATTTAGAGAATAATTTAAAAGCGGTTATTAAACAAATTATAAAGCCCACCTTTTTTGCAATATCACTCTGAAGGGTGGAAACTTTTTTCATTGCGGACAAAAAAAGATCATAATCAGTAATGCCTCTTGAAGCAGTCCTTGAGGCAATAGTTGCAGTTAAATTACGGATTTCCGCACCGTCGCGGTTTTTATCGACTGCCGAGATTCGCTCCATTGCAACCTCAGTCACATATTCTCCAAGCATCCGACGATCTTTCTCGCAGTCGGCTAATGAAGCAAGTTCCTCATTGAATGATGATACTGTGTCGTCCGAAGCGAAAAAAGTGCCTGTAGTACTCTGTCTGTATCGGTTCAATGGCAGTCTATTCTTTCTGCTCAGAAGCCGCTCAGCAGACGACATCTACGGCCACTTAGCGATTTTAACGACTAAAAAAATATTCTCTCAACCAACTGGCCTTTTTTACTACCAGAATACCTTCATTAGTGTGTAAGTTATTTGTTTAAATCTAAAAACCCTCATCCAAGACCTATATTTCATCCGACAAGGCCTTCCCTTTTATGTTTGAGACCTCTGCTGTACAGAGACAAATTCTGACGCTCAAAAACCGAAATTTTTAAAACGTAGATCGAAGACAGATTTCGCGCTTTTTAAGATATTTGTATTCCAATTCGTCCTGAACAAAAATCAAACAAACTCTAACGCGACTGTTGCGATGGCAACTTAGACGCGTGACCTAAATTATTTAAATAGACAAAGCTCTGCTACCAAGGCTCACAGAAGCTACCTTAGTTCGCTTAAGATTGGCTGGGCAGTGAGGTCATTCACTTGACTAAAAGAAGCAAACTAAGCAGGAGGTCACGGATAACAGTAACTCCTCACGAACATATATGCGGCTGGTAAACTAGCTACAGCGGAAATCCCGAAAGGGCGGTTGGGTAACAGGGACACATGGACAGGGGTAGAAGATTCTGGATCCGTGAGTTTACACTCAACCTAAGAACGCCAAAATGGTAGGACACATATCCTTAACAAGCAACGAGGGCATTGTGATTAAAGTAAACCCTGTGGTATTAATCAGGATTCTAGACTACAGTATGTTCATAAAAACGCCGCAAGCCAAGCAAGGCTGGCTACTTACACACCTACAAGTATGACAACTAAGAAACCCATAACAAGCTGGAAGAGCATATCATAGACACAAGAAAAATCAATTCATTCACGAAAATAGGAATAGACGGGACTATAAAGGCAATTTGCGGTAAAAGCACTAAGAACTTATCAAGCTATAGAACAGTCCAATCAAGCAGAACGAGTGTCTGCATAGGACAGTACAAAAACGAGAAACTGACTCTTAAAACGAGCAAAAAAGTCGAAGTACGCATGTAAAAAGCTTTTAAGGAGATCGCACGAGACTTACTGGCAGTGTACGAAAACAAATACAGTTTTAGTCAGTTTACTAAGAGAACGAGGCTTTCACCCTTGAGTTCAGTTCAGTTCAGTTTATTGAGAGAAATAGGCGTAAGCCTTTGAGTACCCTATTTGTACAGATAGATGTTCTGAACTGAAATAGTTCGAACACGCCCATAATGGTGAGACCAAATGAAAAGGAGTTACATGGGGTGAGCTCGAATTCTCATCGCTGTTGGTCATTTCGGAACATAAATATGTCCAGATTCTTCTTAAAACTTTGTATAGATGGTGACATCACAACATCTGCGGGAAGCTCATTCCATGGTTTGACCACCCGAACCGAGAAGAAGAACTTCCGCACATCCAGCCGTGCCTGCTGAGTGCGCAGTTTAACGGGTGACCTCGGAGGTTGGTCGTGGTAGCAAATTCAAAAACGTCCTCGAAGGCCAGACTGCAATCCAACCCCTTTATAATGCGAAAGGCTTACAAGAGATCCCCGCGAAGTTGCCTGTAACTCAAAGGAAAGAGGTTCAGATTTACTAGGCGGGTTGCATAAGGAAAGGAGCTTTGACCCCTAACCATCTTCGTGGCTCTCCTCTGGACTCTTTCGAGGCAGTTATGATCCACAACAGCCCACGGCCTCCAAGCTTGTGTGCCGTACTCTAAATGCGGCCGGACGAATGTTCCGAATGTCTTAGAGAAAGCTTCTTCTGCAAAGTCCATAAACGCACGCTTGATGGCGTACTGTACAGACATTGCGCTTTTTGCCACCCTCGAACAGTGGGCGGATGGTATGAGTGAACTCGCCGTAAGCACACCCAGGTCCCTTTGAGCTTCGACCACTTGTAGGGCTGCACCGGCCAGAAAGTAGCCTCTTGTGCTGGTGGATCTGGCTGTATTGCCTAGGCGAAGTATGCTACATTTGGCAACGTTGAATCGCAGGAGCCAACGGTTTGACCACTCCTCCAACCGATTTAGGTTCATCTGCAGTCTGTCTTCGTCGGCAGGACCCCGAATTACACTCCATATCTTCATGTCATCCGCAAACATTGCTACTTTACAGTCAAAATCTCTTGTGGCATCGTCCACGTAGATAAGAAACAAAATGGGTCTCAGTATTGAACCCTGGGGGACACCACTATCGACCATAGCCGGATCTGATTTTCCCCGACCGATGCACACAACCTGGTGTCGACCCACAAGGAAGTTTTCGATCCACTTAAGGAAGTTGCCACCGATCTCTATTTTTTCAGCTTATGTAAGAGCCTTTGGTGTGGCACAGTGTCGAAAGCCTTCTGGAAGTCGATGAAGGCTATGTGGACCGCATGCCTGTCGTCGAGAACTCGGGTCCAGCTCTGGAGAGATTGTCGCAAGTTTGTCGTGCAGGATCTTCCTTTCCGGAACCCATGTTGGCAGTTCGACAGCAAGCCGTGAACTTCCAGGAATTGCATCAGTTCACTCTTTATGATCCTTTCCATCACTTTGCAGAGAATGCATGTCAAGCTTATGGGCCTGTAATTTGTCGTCGCTGCCCTGTTACCTCCTTTGTGTAGCGGAGTAATATGCGCCAGCTTCCAATCGATAGGGAGTGTTCCAGTGTCAAATGACGTTTGAAAGAGCATCGACAAAGGCACAGAAAGCTCACTGGCAAGTTCCTTCAGAAGCTTGGGTGGAATCTCGTCTGGTCCTGGCGACTTCGATTCGTTCAATGCCTCCAATTCTCTTCGGACAATGCCTTCTGAGAAGAGTATATCACTGACGCTTGGAGTCGGCAGTTCTTCTGTGGAGGGAGGAAGGAACCTTGCCTCGTTTGTGTAGACTGATTGGAAAAACCGTGAAAAATACGCAGCTTTATCCCTACTATCAGCGATCTCAACGCCATCAGTAGTCTTTATCAAGGGGATTTGGTGCCTGTTCCTTGTACTTCGTCGGAGGTAGCTGTAGAGCAATTTTCGGTTCTGCGTTGCTTTTTGTAGCAAGTTCTTCTCGAATTCCCGCCGCGTCTGCATTATCAGCTTCCTCAGTTTGTTCCTCTGTGTCTTGTAGGTGTTAAAACATTCAGCTTGTCTAGTGACGCAGTATTTTCTGCACAATTTGTGCTTCCTGTTGATTTCTTTCTTGAGGTTGCTATTTAGCCACCCAGGGCGTTTGTTCAGTCTTACACTAGTCAGTGGGCAGTGGTTGTTGATGAGCTGCAGAAGGACATTCTTGAACAGCTCCCAGTCATCGTTGGCACTTCCCGTAAACAATGAGCCCCAGTCAAGACCGGATAAGTCTGTCCTCATCTGATTGAAGTCCCCCGCCAAACATTACGTCTTTTGTGGTCTAGAGTATGTGAAATGGAGAATAACGAATAATCTTACATAATCACTACATGGTCACTTCGGCCAAGGGGCGGCATGGAGGTGATCTCGTCTATGCTGTCTGGTGTTTTCGTAAAGACCAGATCCAGACAGTTTGCCCTTTGTCCTTCACGTGTTCTCGTTGGGAACACTACATGTTGTGTGAGGCACGCATTTAATGTTTTGCTCAACAGGCGGTAATCGAATGCCGATTTTGGACCTGACGCTTGGAGGGTATTCCAGTTTGCTCCTGGTGCGTTGAAGTCGCCCATGATCATGATGTTAGGTCGACTGGAAAATTTCTCCAACTGCTCAAATAGTTGAGTGTCGGCGATTCGGTCTGTCCTAGGTGGCCGGTAGACAGTGAGGACATCGAGACACGGGGAACCGGTAGCCTTGATGGTCAACCAGATAGCTTCCGTACTGCACGCAAACTTTGTGGTGTTATCCGACACTGCCAGACCGTCATTCACATAGATAGATAGATAGATAATTTTTATTAAAGACCCGTCGGGGTCCCATCAAAGCAAGTTAAAATAAATTTGCATGCGAGTTTTAGACGAGGTAGGCCGAATCTTTACAAAATGCAATTCCTAGTTTCTGAATTAGAAGTCCATTGAGAAACATGATGATTGAGGGGTGAAAAAAACTCCTTGGAAAAAGTTAAAAACGATTGAATTAATTTTACAGGAGAAAAAACCCCTCTTTAAAAAGAATAACAGAAAAAAGCGAGCAGGACTGGCCTGTAGGTGGCGGTATATAACGGAATGTTTTCGCTCATCGTCAGGGTATCAATAAATGTCAGCCTTGATAGGTACGAATGTGGGTCAGACAGGACTGGCTTGCAAATGGCATTGTATACGGGATTCACAATTGAGATCGTCTGGGCCGGATTGGTACGCCGCGTCAAAGAGGCCAGACGAGAGGAACCGAGATGCGATCGGCCACAGCACGCTTCGAGCTCAGCCGAGCAGTGAGGAAGGGAGGTACGACCGAACTACTAGTAAACAGTGAAGACTGAGGGTTCCGCCGTGAGTGTCGACAGACCGCATGAGGTCAGAATGCGGGAGATGACATCAAAAACCGCGAAAATCGTCGCTATGGGGGAGAAGGATAGCGATGGATTTAGAAACCAATTCAAAACAGGGGTTTCTAATGATATAATTAAGAGTTACCACTTAATCTACCACTAAATCCCAGGAGGACCCTTCTCGAAGTCAAGAATCTGAGTGTTCGGGAATGAGACCGTTAACAGTGCCTTTATGCTTTCCGGTGTAAGATGGTTGCGTAATTTCGACTTGAATATCAGTAACCTAGGCGATAATCTAATTTCAGGCGGAAGATTATTCCAAAGGAAGGCATATTTGGAAGCAAAGAAGAGGGAGNCGGGAATGATAATTGACGTTTTCCATGTTTCAGGAAAGAATCCTTTTGAAATATAAACCGAGAATAAATGACTGAGCAATATGGGAAAGTCGGACGCTTGTTTAATAATCGAATTCGGAATCCCATTCGTTCCTGAGCAGTGTGAGTATTTCAAACGGCTTATGTGTTTCTTAATGAGATCTGAGGAGACGTCAATTGTACTAAGTGTCCTATCTGAAAGTGATCGAAAGAAAGGGACCGGATCGGACTGGGTAGCAAGGTGTTTTGCAAAGAAAGCACTAAACAACTCCGCCTTGTCAGTGTCATCGGTGAGGAAGACTTTGTTATTATTTAGCATGGGTGGAAGTTCATGACCACGCTTAGAGGAGGACCGATGACGGAAGATGTTAGCGACGGATTTGCCAGGGTTCGAACCACTGAGAGCAATTGATTCTCTTTGCCTGTCGCGCGCTTGGCGCATCCTTGAGGCCATCTCAACGATACCACCACCCTGACGATGTTCCCTGTCCCTCCGATAAATTTGGTATCCAGGCAAGGCTACTCCGTTATCGCTAATATTCTCGGACAGCCAGGTCTCAGTAACTGCTAAAACATCTGGAGACAGCTCAACAAGGCACAGTTTTAGTTCGTCTAGTTTCGATATGAGGCCTTGGGCATTCGTGTACAAGCACCTCAGTTTTGCACCAGCCGAATTTCCCGTTGCATTTGTTACTGCTGTGAGCATTACTCCGTTATCGCGGACGTCGTGTTCTCTAGGCTCTTCCGTTACCTGGTTGGTTTCATTTACATGCCTTGTTTCAGTCAGATCACTGGACGCTACGGGCTCACGTGTGTTGGCGCTTTGATCAGGTGGTTCAACGAAGGTGTCTGTTTTAGCTGAGTAGCTGTCGTCGTTCGTAGTATTACAGGCTGGTTCCACTGAAACGGCATATATTTCCGAACTACCTTCCCCTTGAAGATAACCAGATTGTGTTTGCCATCCTTCAGTCTTGATTTTAACTCCAAGACAAGTTCCCGGCGTTTCAACCGTTCCGCTGGTGAATAGTCCGGTTGAAAAAAAAACCTGTTTGTGTGTTTCTGAGATCGGTTTTTTTAGAGAGGATATACTTGATTTGCTCTTTGTTTAATTTAATTTAATTTATTAAGTGCCAGTCTACAGGCATTGTCAAGGGAAGCAATTAAACACAAATCTGACCAGCAGTGAAAAAAAAACTCCTGAAGAAAAAAAATATAGTTGATGGTGGTTCTATGGTTTGGAGAGTTCAGGAGAAAAAAAACTGCTGGCGGTAGATTTTCGACCGTCAAGAAGGGGGCGGGGAGGGGGTTGCACGGTATCGGAGATTATTGGACGTCAACTCCTTTCATGAAGTTGGGGATAGTGAAAGTAGAGGCGTTGAGGAACAGCTGGTGAGACTGGCCATAGTGTTCAGAGACCACAAACGCCATCGCTACGGTAGAGTCGATCAGTGGATTCAGAACCCAAAATTTGGGGAAGCTTTTCTGAATGCAAAAATCGAGTAATATTTCTCTTAAATCAAGGATAATTTGGCAGAGTTTTCCCATTCATTGGTAGTTTATTCCAAATAGCAATTGCATTTACAGAATAGAACCGACGATATTTAACAGCACGTGCCAGAAGCAGAAATAAAATGACCTCACGGTGACTGTTACGTCGTGGGTGGATATGATGTCTTAAAGAAGTGAGTGGGTTAAATATGTCATTATATAAGAGTTTAAATAGCAAAAATAGTCCCTTTTGTAATCTACGGAACCATAAAGGATCAAGGCCCGTAAGCCGGCAACGTTCTTGGTAAGACAAATGTCGGTGTTCAGGGGTTAAAATTCTCTTGGTAAAAAAGTATTGAACGGATTCTATTTTCTTCCGCTCAGTAGCACGCATGAGGCTAAATAAAAACGAACAGTATTCCAGACCAGGTCTAACGTACATGCTGTAAAGACGCATTCTGATGTCCCTAGTTTTAAAGTTTCGGAGGATAAACCCGGTCGTTCCTCGTGCTTTGGAGACTATCAAGGCACAGTGCTCCGAGAGATTGAGACTCTTGGAGTATGATATGCCAAGATCCTTAATAACCCTGGGCACATTTATGGAGTGACCTTCAATACTTAGTTGAGGTTGGTGGTCGTCGCCAACCACCATGACTGAGCACTTATGCCAAGAAACAGAAATGCGCCATGTGCGGCACCACTGGGCGAAAGCCTGTAGATCGCTCTTTTGGAGCTCAAGCACGATGTCATGATCTGCCGGTTTATATTGATGTGCAACTTTAAGATCATCGGCATACATGAAAGGCTTACCATTCTGAAATAAATCAGGTAAATCATTAACGAAAAGGCAAAATAAAAGCGGGCCGAGTACACTACCCTGAATGACTCCACTCCTCACACGTGTGGGGTTGGAGATAGTATTGGAAATCTTAACACGTTAAGTACTAGTGCCCAGGTAAGAGGATATAAAATTCAAAAGTTTGCCACCTATTCCGAAAGAGGACAGTTTCAGGAGAAGAAGAGCATGGTCAACCCGATCAAAAGCCTTAGTGAAATCGAAATATACTGTGTAAAGTGCAAAACCATTGTCCATAGATTGGAGAACATAGTCAAAGAAAGAGAGTTGACAGGTGTCACAAGATCGAGCTTTGAGGGATCCATGCTGAGCAGCACTCAGTAGGTTATACACTTCTAAGTGACACATAATCTTTTCTTTGATCAATGTCTCTAAGATCTTCGAAACGGCGGGGAGGGTGGTTATTGGCCGAAAGTCATCAAATGATGTAGATTAGCCGTGCTAAGGAATGGGCAAAATGTGTGATTCCTTCCACAAGGTAGGATAGGTTTCAGCTTCAAGAGCAAGATTAAATATCTTGCATAAGAGGGATGGAAAGATCGTGTTTGCATCGGCTTTTAAAATGCTTACTGGGACACCATCAGGTCCTGGACTATAAGATTGACGAAAACGCCGAATCGCAACAGTCACATCCCACAGAGTGAAAGTTATAGTTTCTAGAACTGTCCCGGTCAATGACTGGATGGTCGGAAGCGGAGTGGTCGAGTCTTCAATGAACGTTTTGGACAGGAAATCATTGAAGCTATCAGCGGTTAACTGGGCATCAACTATGGGATTTCCGAGATCGTCTCGGAGGATGGGATGCTGCGTCTTTCTATGAGTTCGTATTTTTCTAGAGAAAAGTTTCGAGACATTTAAGGAATGGTTTTCGGTAAACTGGACCTTTTCGGCTAGCTGTTTTTCTTCAGACAATCTCTTAGCTCGATCAAAAATATCAAGGATCAAGGGCAGGACAGAAACGTCGTTCTAAAGATGGAAACGACGATAAAGCCTGCGCAATCTGCGACGAAAGGGTAAGGGTAGGAAAATCTCATCCCCAACATTAATAATTTTCTTAAGGGAGACAAAACGAGAAATAAGCGGATCCAAAATTTCGTACAGATTTGCAGTGCAAACATTTACATTGGAAGTAAGGAAGAAATCAGTCCAGTCGTATGAATTAAGGTGTGCTAATAATTCGGTTGAGCGAGCTGATCGGAAATTGCGGAAAAAGCTGTACTTTTGGGACGACATTTCGTCAGCCTCGAATTCCAACGTTGAAACAACTATGTCATGGTCTGAGCCCCCGAGTGGGCCTAGGGATGACACCGACGATGACATGCAGCCTCTACAGAAAATTAGGTCAAGTATGCTTGATCCTCGGGTGGGAAAATCGACAACCTGATTCCACATCCCAACATCTACAGCCTCAAGAAAGTCTTCGAACCTTCTTGGGCCTGAAGGCGGAGACCAGCAGACTTCGGGAAGATTAAAGTCACCCGCAACCAATTGATACTTAAAGCTTGAGTCGGCCGCAGCATGAAATGCCTGTGAGAGTAAACGATCAAAGTTGTCGTTGGCGTTGGGAGGACGATAGACGCAGCCAACGAGTAAGGAGAACTTATTTTTAGTGCAACCTGGAGCCAGCAGCTGCCTTCGACTGCGGAAAAATGCGGGAGGTCCAACGGCAAAAATGTAAGTGTTTGCTTAATGAAGACGCAGCTGCCCCCACCACGGCAATCTTGGCGATCATTTCGGATGCAATTGTAGCCTAGAAGAGAGAGTTCGGAGTCAGCTACGGAGGCTGATGCCCACGTCTCAGTTACTAAAACAATATCAGGACAATGGACGAACACCAGAGTCTGAAGCAAAGGCATCTTATTAAGCAAGGATTTGGCATTTAAAACAAAAAGTTTGAATGGAAAGGCTGTTTGTTTCTGAGGGAAGTGGGCTACATCGTCCAGTTCTGGGCTGCCCACGGAGCAAATGGTCCGGATGCAACCATCCGGTTTTGCGAAAAATTTTGTGACATCGAAAACTTCTGACGTGGATAAAAAGGGCTAGGACTTGGGGGAGGGAATGACGGGCAGGTGAACTGGTAACCATTGTAAGCTTACTTATTTTCAGCTGGAAATCCGCGGGGCAGATACTGCAACGTATTCCCGCCGGAACAAAACTGAGGATCGGATGAATTAACTGATCCAGTATGGACATTATCATGAGGAATAAATTGGTAAAACGGCCGTGGAGGAAACAAGTTAAGGGGTGGGGGACGCATTGTTTCCATTGGAGCAAGAGTTTTATTAAACGGCCGAAAAATCGGCATATTCGGCCTAAATGCCTCGATATGAGGGCTGGGGGGCAGTTGCGAACCCGCTACGTTTTGAGTCGGGGTATTTGAGGCACTGTTAGCCGATTGTGGAGGAAAAGATTTTACAATGGTGCTGGATTTATTGGGTGTCAGAGTGGCTGAGACAGCAATTGGATTTGCCTTTGACTTAGACACATGCTAAGGCTTACTAGGGGTTGCTGGGGGAGTCGATAGAGGCGTGTTTAGACCAGGCGTGATGGTGTGTTTAAAGAGGTCAGCATTAAAAGTAGTCGAATTCCCTGCGGAATTGACTATGCCGTGATGTGCAGATGCCCCAGATGGTGTTGTAGAGGACTTATTCAGACTGACAGTAGGTGTCATTATCTTGGTGCTGGTTTTTGCTGATTTTAATTTATTCAGTCTTCGCTGCAGGGGTGTGAGGTCTGGCGAAACGAAGCAGCGCCATTTACGACAGAAGTCTCTAGTTATCTCCCTACTCGACAAGATAAAATCGACTTCTATCATGGAGAAAAGGGTAACTAGTATCGGCGCATTACGGCTAAGCGAGCGAAGTCGCTTAGCTTGTGCGACACTGAAACTCAAGCCACAACTTTGTAGGAACATATGCGCTTCCGCCATAGCAGATAAATGGCTCGGAATGTTTCGCAGTAGAAAATTATGCTTGCGCTTAATTCGTTCCGCAGTTTCCGAACTTATTACCCCAATAAGTTTAAAAGCTTGTTGAATTACTTTTTCAGAAGTGCTATTTATGTCGTCATAAATCAACTGGTCGACTATTTCGCCGGCTGATGGCCTGCTACGACTAGCAGAGGCGCATTTTTGGACGACTGAAGCGTCAAGAGGTTCTACATGTACTAAAGGGATTTGTGAGTTAATCAGATCTGCGGACGGCGAAGAACAGACGCTGGCACCTGCTATGTCTTCAGGCACGATTTTAGCACCCAGAGACGGTGGGGAGTCCGCAAGCTTTCGCCGTTTAGCACGTGCTCTGCGGGGCATTACAGACAGGAAAAGTTTATTCGTTACAGAAGAAGGGTCAACACGTTGCCAACGTACGGAAAATCGCACTGAATAGCAAGTGTTACTGTTATTTAACTACGAAAAATAGAAAGAGATAGTATGGAAAGGAGTCACTACAAAGGTTTCTACAAAATACGACTATTTTGCCAGACAGTCAAATAAAACTGGGAAAAATTATATCTTGTATTGAAAGGCGACTTTTTAAAGGGGCTTAAGTAAAAAACAGGCATTAGTTGCTTAAGATTATCCAGATAAATGCAAAGCGTCACTTGTCTTTGAAATTGAGCAGCATAATTTTGAGAGGGCGAGGTGGTTGTGCTGCTGTCCTGTCTTCACTCCTTTTTCCTATCCGAAATGCTTTCAGAACTTTTATTTCCATGTCTGTCGGGAGTAACTGATTCAGTAGGCCATGAAAAGAAGCATGGTCTTCTGAGACACGGTCTTCAGGTCAGACTGCATTCGATTCTGACAAACCCTGAATAACCAGACACTACTGGCGAGCATGGTCCTCCTTACTCTCTCTTTCCGGTGAATGCGCTGCATGTGGGCGAGGACGATTTACGGAGTCATCGCTTGGACGCGCACTTTTACTGTCTACCGACTGTCCCGAGCAACGCATCAGGGCTGGCTGTGACTTCAGAATCCTGTCATGACGTTTCCCTTTCCCCTCTACCCACGGGTTTATGTCTTCGCATTCAGATACGTGGTCTGTAGTGCGCTCGGGGTGGTTGCCAGAACAAGAGGGCAACAGTAGACTGGATGACCCGGGTATATTGTCTCCAGGCAGAACAGAAATCCCATCACTTACAGCAAGAGGCTTAGGTGAGACGGCTTCCGCGCCAGGTAATTTTATTGCGACATCGCTTAAGACATCTTGCGTGGGAATCGAGTCTGCTTTATCGGCGGCTTCGTTTTCATTGTCCTGCTGTCACCGGCGTCTGCGGTTTTTGCTGTTGAGTTGCAACTCGTGTTTGAAGATTCCCCCGAGGAAATATTTTTTCGCGTTTTTTGCGTTTTGCTCTTCGTTTTTGGGATTCTAACACTGGACACGTTCTGACTGACTAGGGTCTGTTTCACGAGCGTCCTTAAATCAGCAAGCTCCTTTTCCAGTTGTTCTACTTTGATTTAGATATCTGCGCACCCACCACAAGGCTCGTCTTCGTACCTCACACTTTTTGCGGTACTTACGCTTTTTGCACGCTTTGCTGGTCGTTGGCTGGAGGCGAAGGTAGAGCGAGCACATGTTCTGGATGCGAAGGACAACACACCGGACTTATCTTCCAAAGAGGTGCCGTCGCTGGCCGTACTACTACAGTTGGCTTGCTGAGAATCCATAAACTTCGACGTGATATAATAGGTATAATTTTGCTTTCGATGTTATAACGAATACGTCGGTTTATATATGATGAATCAAAGTGAGTATTTAAAACTCAATAAGCGAAAAAATACTTGAAATCCGATAAATTTTGTTGAATTTAATCAGAAGCGACTTAGCCCTTTCCGGCCCTCGTGGGTTTTGAATAACTGCAGACCTTGAAGGATTTTGAGCGATTGGTTTTCTAGGCTATATATCCGCGATTCGGTTGCGTAGACAGTTGCGTCGTCAGTTGGACCGTGCTGATAAACAAACTGCACTTAATCCAGGTTCCTGGCGAGTTTCGATGCGTGAAAAAATACTCCAAAAATGCACAAAGCAATTCTCTACGTACGGTTCCAGTATCAATGTCAGAGACGGTAAATGTGGAATGGTAACCAAGTAAAAACTGTCCTAGTTGGCGCGCAGAGTAATTCCGTCGTGCGGCGTTCCGTAGAGGCGGCGTTTTGTGCACGCCCCGATAGTTATCAACACCGGACCGAAATCCATACTTGAAGACGGGAATGATAATTGACGTTTTCCATGTTTCAGGAACGAATCCTTTTGAAATATAAACCGAGAATAAGTGACTAAGATACATGGGAAGGTCGGGTGCTTGTTTAATAATCGAATTTGGAATCCCGTCCGTTCCTGAGTAGTGTGAGTATTTTAAACGACTTATGTGTTTCTTAATGACATCTGAGGGGAAATCGATTATACTCAGTGTCCTATCTGAAAGTGAACGAAAGAAAGCGACTGTTTCGGACTCATTATTAAGGTGTTTTGCAAAGAAGACACTAAACAACTCCGCTCTGTCAGTGTCATCAATGAGGAAGATTTCGTTATCGTTTAGCATGAGTGGAAGTTCGTGACCACGCTTAGAGGAGGACCGATGACGGAAGATGTTAGCGACGCAGTTGCCAGGGTTCGGATCACTGAGGGCAAGTGATTATCTTTGCCTGTCGCGCGCTTGGTGCACCCTTGAGGCCGTCTCAAATATCTCTGTGATTCTAAGATTAACTGATAAGGAAATGGTAGATAGGCCACGCAGCTGCCGTCTAAGCGTTTTCAGTCTGTTGTGAAGAAAATGAGGAACAAGGGAATCAGAATAATCAGGCTTGAGATATCTACGCGTCACAAACTCTAGGATGTCCTTGAAAACATTGGACATGACATCACGTAGAATGGTTTCATCGCTACAGGAGAGGAAACCACACCAATCCAAAGATCTAATATAGTTATTTATTAAGTCTTTATCTACGCATTCGTAGTTCATGTAAATCCGAACGGCGCTGGTCTCTTTCGAAAAGGCAAGCGGTAAGCAACAGTGAATTAATACGCGGTCACTGTCAAAGCGGTCCTTTTTTAAAGCAACAGAAAGAGGAGCAATGTAATCGGTAAAGATTAAATCTAAAACGTGATTATCTCTTGTTTGAAAGCGCACCACTTGGGGCCAATTAGAATACTTGACAATATCTTGAAAGGGCTTGAATCGGGGTGGAAAGCTATTGGAAACCCAGTCTGTTTCAGGAAGGTTAAAATCCCCAGTGTCTATTTTAACATCGAAAGCAGCTTCCGAAATTAATTTAAAGATTTCACAGAGTTATGAATCATCACTGGCCAAATAATTTGGAGGATTGTAGATACAGCCAATAACTGCCTTTCTTTGCGGCGATAGAATCACAGATGCAAAGCAGAAGTCTCCCGTGAATGAGGAAAATTCCAAGTAATAGGGAGAGTGCTTTAGGTAGGATTTCAGATAAAGAAGACAACTGCCCCCACGCCTAGTCGTGTGGTCTTGGCGGTAAAAAACGAAGTCATCTATGAGAAGGACAAAGTCAGGAATTAGAGAATTGATCCAAGATTCTGTTACACATGTAATATCCGGCGTCATTTTGAGAGCATTGGCTCTGATTTGGGTCATCTTGTTTATAACAGACCTGGCATTCAATGATATAATATCTAATGTGTTTCGAACGGCAATGCTATTTTCGACGGTATTTAAAAAATTTGGAGGCGGATATGTAAGCTGTGAATAAATGACACTTTGAGAATAAGTTCCAGTTAGTCTAGAGTTATTGACGTACGGGGAGTCAGCAAGAGACGGCTGAGTATGAGACCTAAAGGATGTGGGGATATAGTCTTCGAGCAATGGAATGCTAGGGGAGTTAGAATATGGATAGGCTTGCTGGTAGTTAAATTGTGGAGGAGGGGGAAGAGGGAGCCTGGGAGGAAGGTAGAGGCTAATGGAGGAGGGTAGGCAGCTATAGGAATAAGAGGATGGGGGAGCAGGTCTAGGTTAGAAGTCAAAGGAGATAGGTTGACGTACCTGAGAGCAATTGGCCTTAAGTGGAGGGGAGCCTGAACTAGGTTGCGGCATAAATGACTAAGGGCAATTCACGTATGAATTATTTGCTGGATATATAGTAGGGCTTTGATAAGTAACCGGTACGCAGGACAGAGAATTATTCGGAGATATAATTGGAATTGCGGGGTTTGTAGACGTGCTGGTCTGAACAGACTTGGTAGATATAAGAGAAGGCGGCGTACCCCTAAATGGAACTGTACTACCTTTCCTTTGGGTAGGGGTCTGATTCAGAATTCCAGTCTCACCGTTATGACGCCAAGCCACGGATGACTTAACTGTAGAGCTTGCAGCACCCAGTTGGACAAGAGAAGTTATCGGTCTAGCTGCTGTAGACGGATTTTCATGTGTTTCAGCGGGACTATCCGGAGGATACGAAACGACAAATGGGGCTGCTGCTGCAGCTAGTTTAGGGGCAGGCAAATGCGTCAAGTGGCTTGAGTGAGATGGAGATATAGGAGAAGGAGGTAGGATGGAGTCAGATGTCGCAGGAGTAGGACAAGCTGAATCCTTACGGCCACTTGTATTATGACCGAGTTGGAGAGCATTAGACTGAGAAGCAGTGGGTTTACGTGAGAATAGAGATCCGATTCTACGCTCCATAGGAGTAAGATCATGACAAAGGAAACATTTTTCATTTTCTAGGTACGCAGTGACACGCTCTCGATGGGCAACGATTGTGTCAACCTCGATTGATGAAAATAATTTGACTAAGATGGGTGGATTTTTGCTACGGGAGGACAAGCGTTTGGTATCGGCTATTTTATAGTTGAAACCACATGAATACAGGAAATTGGTCGCAACATCGATTGGCCGAGCAGATCGAGAAACATTTTTTAGCAGAAAGTTGTAAGAACGCTTCTGTCTATCACTAGATTCACTGGCGATCAGGTGAACAAGTGAGTCGATACGCCTATATTCTTCAGAGGGAATATCGGAGATGTTACGGTCGAATAAATTTCCAAGAATCGACAGCAAGGTGCCAAACTTTAGCATAAAGTCATTGCAGTTGTCAAGTACAGACAGATTAAGCTGCCGACCAATTACAACGGGTGAGGACTGACTAGTGATACCATCTGACATTGATTTAGGCAAGTCTTCTGACTTAGGCCATGCTTACTTACAGAGGCCGAGAGCTTACGCTGACCAGTGACTTTTGCTCTCGTCTTGTCTCGAGGAAAGTTTGATTAAGAAAACTTCTGTCAGACAATTTGACTGAATTTCACCTAGGGGCTAACGATGTAAAAATAAATTATAACAGTTAGAGAGAAATCGAACGCACAAAATGAGAATTGCAGAGTGCGACTGGTGAACAACAGGCATAGACTAGCAGAACTCAGAAAGATGGCAACGGGCTGTTCTGAATGAAAAGGCCTGTATTTAAGGAAATTTAACCAAAAAACAGAGGCTAAAATCGTTAGGCCTCACAGAAGAACCACTTAAAATAATACCCTTCACTTATCTTCAAATTAAAAACCAGCAGCTGGACCTTGAACTTGACCGCGAATTCCCAGAGCTTCTAATTTAACCAGGACTTTTTTATGTGGTACTTTATCAAAGGCTTTACTAGGATCAAAATAAATAACGACAACAGATAAATGTTCATTGCGAAGAAAGGTAAGTAGATTGAGAAACGACAAATGACATGTTTCACAAGAGCAATCTGGTAAAAAACCATGCTGCGAAGGGCTAATAACTTGATTGTATATATATGTATGTATATATGTATGTATATTGAAGGGTTACAGGCAGAGCCCTTGATGACCCTATTTATGTACAGTGCTTTCGCAGATTCATACTCAAAAATAAAATAAAATAGCAGGCAATTAAAATGTGATTGGGTCACAGTTCAATCGTAATCATAAGGTAGTGCATGGGGTCACTGTAAATTAGTGCGGAAGATTGTATATGACAGATTTTACAAAACTGGCTGCGCATAGTCATGCTGTACAAGCCGATTTCTGTCGAAAACTAGACGAGCAAGTTTTCTTTTAAACACACAAACAGTGTCAGCCGTCACCATCTCGCTTGGAAGCGAGTTCCACGGCCTGACAACCCGCTGGCTGAATGAAAATTTTCGTCGGTCTAAACGTGTGCGCTCATTCCCGACTTTGTATGCATGGCCGCGTAGTTGGTTTGTACGGGCGA